>CP092725.1:16096802-16259302 GCA_030273425.1 Microplitis manilae | reverse complement strand
TTGCTAACTTCAGGATCATGACTAACAGTAATACTGTCAAATGGATGCACGCCCCTAATAGCCACTGGAGCTTGAAATTGATGGTAATTTGATATTGAAATTACGCGAAATTTGCTGCCCGAATTCGCCAACAATTAGACAGCAAAAGTTGAAAAGAAAAATTTGCGGTTAATTTTTCTTCAATTTAAAAATAACCTATTACGAAAAAAAAAGTTTGGTAATGTTCATTCTTACCGTTTCAGAAGGTATAAAAATTTATGCAAAAAAATTGTCGACGACTTTACGGTAAAAAAATACCTAAAAATTTTTCAAATCAAATTAACAATAAATTGACATAAAATTCGCCTGAAAACTGACAACTTTTTTCTAATCAACTTTTGATGTGAATTTGCATTCTAATTTGGGCAGTAAATTTACATCAAATTCAATAGCAAGTTGCATACAAATTGTCGTTAAAAACGAAAAAATCCTAAGTTGACGGGAATTTGACGGAAAACTCAAGGAAACTTTCGTAAAGTAAACTTTTGCTAAAGCAAACTGTCCTATCAGGGGCGATGCTGTAAATTAAATAAAGCACGTTGATCCCTCTGTAGGGCGAACGAGTGATTAATTAAGATTTGAATAGAGAAAACAAATTTAACATCATTTACTGCATCGCTCTTCGAAATATAGTAAGATTTCAATCACCATAAATAATTTTGACTTTGAATTAAAAACAAAGGTTATATTATATTTTAGAAGTATTTATACTTTTATCTAATATATAATTAATAGTTTCTTTAAAAACTTTATTTTAGTAATATAAGTAAGTGAATAATATGTTATAAATAATATACGATTTACATTCATTCCTCCAAAATATTTGAAACATTTTATTTTTAAGTAAACAAAGGATACATTATGGAAATTTAACTTAAGTTCTAAGGAAACAAAAAGTTTTTTTTTTAATCATAGGTATCTCATTATATTATAAAAAATTATCATAACTTAAATAACAACATTATCACTTGAAGTATCTAATAATAACATTATTTCAAATTTTTTAATAATGAATGCAGTATAAATAATAAAAGTTTTTATAGTATAATAATAAATAAAGGAGATCAAGTTTTAAATAAGGATAATTATTTTATCAAAACTTACTAACTATTCAATTAATATTTATCAAAGTATTATAAAAAATTTTGCATTTTTAGTTTCTTGAATTAACGATGGCTTGTAAAAATTGTTGTATGTACTATCCACAAAATAAAAAATTTTTTTTTATAACATGAAAACATAAAAAATTGAATCACTACGTATTTTTTTTGTCATGCGGGTATTTTATTTTTAAAGAAATTGATTGTTCTTTGTACTCTGAATATAATAAATAAGATTATTATTTAAAATATCCCAAAAACTTTGTACTAATATAAATAATATGTGAAAAATATTTAACGCATTTTGAATTCTAACTATAATTTTTTGATAATTTTGCTAGGTGGAAATAATTGAAAGCAAATGAATTGTTAATAAACGTCAAATATTGAGTATTTATCATAAAAATGCAGTTAATTTTTTAGCACAACAACTGTTTTTTTTCTGATACGGATGATTAATTTGCATTTTATGTATAATTATAGTTATTAAATTTATCCCGCAACCCTCGCGGACTTAGAATCACTGTGAAATCGCAGTGAAATCACAGTGAATTCATTTTCACCGTGAATTCGTGGTGTGTTTACGGTGATTTCATAGTGAATTCACAGTGATTTTGTGCCATTTTGTCATTGTGACTTAGTAGTGATTTCACTGTGATTTCACGGCGAGTTTACAGTAAATTTATGGTGATTTCACCATGATTTCACCGTGAATTAGTGGTGATTCCACCATGATTCTACAGTAAATTAATGGTGATTTCGCAATGATTCCACAGCAAATTTAGGATGATTTAACTTTAGTTTTATGGTGATTTGACATCACAGTCGTCAAATCGTAGCTTTAGAGTGGTATAGTGACAATTTCTTTCATTTACCTCGATATTCGAAAATCGAGTTTTCATTAGAACGCGAAGTTAGGAGGCCCCGGACATTTGTTCATATCATTTCCCGTGTAACGTCTGTATGGCTGTGTGTATATGCAGCTTTCCTTTTTAAAAACAATTTTAATAAGTTGTCAAAATAATTTTAATTCAGATTTCGTAACGGTTATTATTATTTTTATTATTATTATTATTATCAGTTTCAAAGTTTACAAATAAAATAGTAAGAAATTCATAGGAAATCCACTGTATATTCACTGTGAATTCACTGCTAATTTACTGTATATTGACTGAAAATTTACCAAAAATTTACTGTCAATTCACTGTACACGATGAAAAAAAATATTGTAAAAACTACAATTATGGTTGGCAATTATTACAATAGAAGATATTAAAAATTATCTTATGTAATGTATTTTTTGCTAACATGATTATATTATCTGTATATTAAATTCTACTATGTATAGATAAAGTTAAAATTTGGTAGGGATAGCAGATACAACTATGCATTACAAGTTCAACAACTTTTGATCAAACTATACATCAGGCCGTTAGACATAGGAAAGGACTCGCACGCGGGAGATCAGGGTTCGAATCTCGGATTAAACGAGTGGTTTTTTAAAAATAAAAGTCAACACCAATACAGATGACATAAATAACAATAATAATCCAAATGAGAGATAGCACTAATAATAAAAAGTTCAAAGTTATTAAAATTTTAATTTTATTTATTTTCATTCTAATATAGTAAAATTTACTAAACGGAATAGTAAAATTAGTTTCATATCTTTTATTAAAATTTACTCTATTTTTTTCTCCGTGTCTATTCACTGTAAATCCACAGTGAACGAACAGTAAATTCACAGTGAATTTACTGTAAGTTCATTGCAAATTCACTGCAAGTTCACTATGAATTCACAGTAAGTTTACTGTGACTTCACTGTGAATTTACTGTGAATTCACTGTAAGCTCATTCTAAATTCATTGTTAATTTACTGTGAAACCACTATCGAACCACTGTGGGATCACCATAAAACTACAGTGACTGAATGGCACAAAATCATGGTGATTTCACCGTAGTTTCATCATGATCTCACGATGTTTTTACTATAATCTCACCGGAATTTCACCATAATTTCATAGTGATTCCAAGGCCGCGAGGGAAGACATAATAAAATACCGTAATGGTAAAAAAAAAAAACAAATATAACGAAATAAGGAATAAAATTACATATAGACTTTCTTTTAGTCATGTGTGTACCTAAATTTTGAAAAAAATTTTATGGTTAAATTTATTGTGTTAATTAATAACACTTCTTTAAACAATTCAAACATATTGTTATATTATTTAAAATATGTTGATGCCTAATGCATTTTTAACTATATATTTTTTTTTCAAATTTCTTTACACTTAAATGTTATAAAAAATAAAGTAAAATAATTTGATTAATAGATTATCAACCGGAAGTAGTAAAGCTGTAAGCTTTGAACTTTTTTTTTCATGCAAAATATTTTTATATGTTGTATTAGAAATATGTAAAAGTTTCACGAACTTAAATCTTAACCTTTTTAAAAACTTAATTATGCTGAGACAATTAGCTCTTAAAGCAATAATATTATGTCAATAACCAACATAATTTTAAATATATTATTATCTCTGTCGCTTTATAGCTTATAAAATTATAACATTATTAAATTAAATAACATAATTTTTTTCTTTTTATGTAACCATAATAATAATAATACTTTAAGCGCCATCTATACCATACCATCAAAGTTAAGTTTAAATAAATATGCTAACGATCAAGTTCTTTTGATCGTTGATATACCGCATACTTATTGTTCCATTTAATTGGTTGTCTTATTCTCATTTCCATCTTCACTACCATCATCTTTGAGTTTCTCAGGCTCCTCTTTAAGATTACGTTTACTTCGTGGACTTATGAAGCTTTAAGAAAGTTCTGCCTCTGACATCTTCTCTTCACTGATCTTTTGAATATCAGACATTTTGTTACACTGAACCAAAGTAAGGCCAAAATGTTTATCACGGATTAAGCGTCCAAAAACTTGTACGTGGGTACCTTCTGGGAATGTTTTATCGGTTGATTGCGTATTTAAAACGTTAACTTGAACTTGGTTAACTCCGTCAGTGATTGCCCCAGCTCCGAATGTGTACTTAAGATTACGTTTATTAGCTGGCTCGATCGTATCGGTAATAAAACCTTTCAAGCAAACAACACCAAACAACTCGGGGATATCTTTCATTTCCACGAACTTTGGCTCTGCTGGTGCACCATCTAATGTCTTAACGGTTGTCATTTTCGTATTAGATGTAATATATAGCTCTTTGTTAATAAGCCCTTCTTCTGCTCTGAAATAATTTGAATCCATAGGTACACATTTGAGTCTGGTAAATGTATATACCTGTAAGATATTATTAAAGTGTATTGTTAAAAAGAGACAGTTAATGTAAAGATGCGTATTGTATTTATATTTTATTATTTATTATAATAACATTGTTAAAAAAACGAAAAAAAAATTATAATGAATGAAAATTTTCTTTCATTTCATCAATGATATTTATAGAATTAAAATAGATAATAAATTTTATTTACGGTATTAGGTTTTATTTTAGGTTCATATTCGGTAGCATCATGATTCCATGCGAGTAATCTTACTCGGCGACCAACGCCATTATTAATCACAAAGCGAAACAAAAGTTTTCCTTTAGCCAATGTTTTAACTCCTTCGATATTTTCAGCGACGCCAGTTATTTTTCTATAATCCAAAAAAAAAAAAAAAATGAAAACGAAAAAGATCGCATCAAATTCATTGAAACAAAAAAAAATGAATTTATAACTTATATGCGACATAGCGTCATGCCACCATATTTATTTTTAATTATAAAACAAATAAAGTATATTTTTTATAAAATTATTTACTTACGTAAAATTATTTCCTAGGACAAAATTGTCGATACCATCATTAGAAGTATTAGTCATGATTAACTAAATTATGATTATTACAACTGTAAATTTTTTTTACAAAATTATGCACGAAAGTCTGAAATTAACTGGTCATAAAACTCGAGGCACGTCTTGCTTCCACGAGGATCAAGCGGAAAAGAACTTTATTCTCGTTCTCAAATACTACGTGAATGTAGTACTTGAATAAGATATAAGCTGTGCTTGAAAACCATCATATGGTTGCAATTGATATAACTTTTATTTATCACAATGTTTATGCTCGATATTTTTATTAAAGTTTGTATTATTTATTTATTTTATATATTTGTATATAAAATTTATCGTTGATAATATTTTGATCAACGTAGTGATATTTCATAAGTTTCCTTGCTACCAAACTCAGCCACTTGGTGACAGCCAAGGTGATTTACGCGCGGATTTTCAAATATGACTTATCATAAATTTAAAATAGAAACAATTATAATTATTAGATCTATAATTAATGGTTTATGTTTTTACTCGATTATTAGTGAATGAAAAATATTTAATTATTGTTCACGTATGGCTCTTTGTTGGTAACTGTAAATATTTTTTAAAATAATTATGCATAATAGAATTTGCGGTAATGCTGACAACAAACAGTTGAATTTTACAGCATAGAACTCCATTACTGCGAGTTGTTATATGCTTTAAACAAGAAATAAAACTCATTTATTTATCCTGATGCTAAGTCTGACAATAACTTCAAGTCAACTTGAAAGTAACTCTATGATTCTGAACTTGTAAGTTTATTTGATGTCAAACTATGCCTGGAAATTTACGCCATCCCATGGTTCATATTTTACTCACAGTCAAACCCTGCACGACAAGATTTGAACGTAAACTTGACATCAACATATCCAAAAACAATATGAACTGCAAGTTTCTAGAATATAGAGTGTGGCTACCAGAGCCGTTGTAACTTAATTTATTTATTATTATATTATTATATATTGATTTTGGATAAAAAAAGATTCAATAAAAAAAAAGATCAAATATAAAACCATGTATAATTTTTTTTATTTATTATGTTAATAATTATTTATAATACTCATAAATGTAATTTACACTATATTATTTTCTCGAATTAAACTAAAGTAAATTCAACTGTGCATCATTGTAAACGTAACACATGCGTCATTTATATAATGTTAATAATGCTATAATTTTTTTATATATTCATTAATATTCGGACTATATGAAAACTGTATAGTATAATCTTAACCAATCATGAGACGGTTTAAATTTTAAATCGAACCAATAAAGAATCAGGGACCATATTTTTGCGATCTATCGATACTGAGCTAACTTCAGACCTATCATCAATTTTAATTAGTAGGATTATTTTCATAATCTCAATTACTAATATTAATATTTTATGAAAAAATAGCGCTGAGATAAGGAATTATAATCTGAATTACCAATCTTAATAACGTTATTGAAGTTGGCGCTTAGACAAAAGAATAATATTATATTTATTCATGTAATTTATAAACAAATTAAGAGCTGTTAAAACAATTATTTAATCTAACACTATTAGCACTGTATTGATTGAATTAAAACTATCACGAAAATAAAACAAAACATTAATAAACAATTATATATTGTTACGTCCAGCAGACGCTGAACTTTTTCTATTAAATTTTATTTTTTTTATATTTAAATTACGTGGTGACCAAATTTTATTTATCTTTACTAACTCTAGAGCGATAACACATTTTAGTTGTAGAAATGTTTTTAAGATTAGTGAACTTGTTTGCTCTGACGCACATTAAAATGCTAGAGCAAACAACCAAATGCATTTATAATGACCCCTCGGGTCACAATAGAAAAGGGCCCAAAGGCCAGCTGCTAATAATTTTTTAGAAAGCAATTAAAAAATTGTCAACAGAGACGTATTCGAAATATTTCAATAGAAAAAAAAAAATGAAATTTCAACAGTGACTCATTTTTAAAGAAATAAAATGAACGAAGTACCCAATCTTATAAGCCCTTACATTTTTGAGTGCACTTTTAACGAGACATCTCGGGATCATAGAACAAATAGACAAAATTGTTTTTAAATGACGAAATAGTCATTAAGGGAATTTAATAAATATAAAATTTTATATAAACTAAAATTCCAATAGATAAAAATACTAAGAATAAATATAAATATAAATTAAAATTTAAATAGCCAAAAATTGTAAGAATAAATATAAAACTTTTAAACTAATTAATAAAATTCAAATACATAAAATTTTAGGAATAAATACAAAATTTTATATAAATGATTAAACAAACTACAACATTTAAAGAAGTAAAAACTATAAGATAAAAATGAAATTTTATATGAACAAATAAATTAATTAGTAGAATTTACATAAAAAGATTCATGCGAATAAATATAGAATTTTATATAAATAAAAAGTAAATTTATAAAATTTAAATAAGTAAAATTCATATAAATAAATAATAGTAAATTTATCAAAAGGAAAATTTATAAAATAAGATATAAATTTCTATTATATTAAATAAATTAAAATATGCGTAAAATATTGTGCATGTAGGTGTATGTGTGGATACGCACACACATAGGCCTGCATCGGGATGTGCCTTTACCTCTTCCCTTGCGGAAAATCCTAGGGAAAGGGAAAGGACCCAAAGAACTATGTTCCGATTGGACACAATTTTCCCCCAAACAATACACCAATTAGGACCTGACGGAAAATTATAAAAAAGGTTGACAGACATCAATCTTTCTCTTCTTTTCGCTCAGTTAATTGTAATTGCTCAATTGTTCAGTGTCTCAAGTTCTTAGTCCTCGATCAGTAAGAATGAGGAAATCCAAATACAAGTATTCTCACACTTACACTAGCTCCGTACTAGTTTTTATTTGCAAGTGTTCTCACACTTTTCTTTATTAATGATATTACTAGTGTTTAGTCAAAATTGTGTCAATCGAGTTAGAAATATTAAGTTAACGCCGAAATCAAATGTAATCGCGAATAATAAAGTAGACTCAGTGTGTACCAGAAAAATACTTCAAACTTCAAGACTCCAGGTATTGTAATCTCTAAGTTTATGTTAAGCCAAAATATAGAAACATTTCCAACTCGCGGAAATATTTTAAAAAATGTATTGTATTCAAAATCCTATAGTCCTCTTTAGTATTCAAAACGAATTTCATCACAACCATTTTATTGTAAATTAAAGTCGGCTGACTAGCCACCTAATGTTTTAAATATTAAATTCATTGTATTCACATCATCAAAATTGTAAATTGTATAATATATAGTAGTTTAATTCGTATATTCAACATCTTTATTTCAAACAAACCTTCCAGATAATAACTCAGTGTGATCCCGGTCTATTGGTCGAAAGACTAGGGCCGAAAATAAAAATAATTATAATTTGTCCATTACGGCACAAGCCATTTTGGACGTAACAATATATATTAGGTTAGTTAAAAAAAAAAAAATTTTTTTTTGGTATCCAAAAATTGAAAGTATACCTAAAAACCAAAATTTCTGTACCAATTCAAGCTCTTCATAATAATACTATGGTTTGCGTCCATCCGTTTTTATTCATATTTACAGAGTATTTAAATAACACGGGAAAAAAACTTTTTATATTTTAGAATTCTCTAACTTACAAGCTTATCAACGAATTATTATGCACGATAAATATTTTTGTAAAATTGAATGCTCTACAACAAAAGTCTCATCATTTTTTGATAAATCTAACTGTTCAAAAGTTATTTGAGCCTAAAGTCAAATTCATAGTAAATTTTGAGATCGTTTTACTTTTCCGGCGAAACTATCAGTTTTATCAGAAAATCTAATAGAAATTTTTTTGTAGGGAATTTTATTTCTCAGAAATTATTATGAATAAAGTTTTCCAAAATTTCACTTTTTTTTCTAATTATTTTCATTTTAATATCAAGCTCTTAAAAAAATAGTTTTCTGATTTATTTTTTATATATTCTAAGATATATTTTTTGTATTTTAACTTTTATTTTTAATTAAATTCATTTCATGGGGGTGTTTAACGCAAGGATTTTCGTATGCTCCAACTAAAAGAAAAAAAAGTTGCGTGAACCGAGAAAAAATTTCTTAAGAGAAAAGATATATGGAGGAAAGAAAATTCACCATTCGTAGGCAATAGCAGTGGGAGTAGTCCAGTTCTCGCCACTAGATAGCACCTACCACTTGTGCAATGTCCCTGGTAAGAAACTTAGTTCAGACGTATTATATTCCAGACTTGGAAGCAATTCTGACACGAGCACTCCTCTGTTCTTTGACAGAGTGACAAGTACAATTTTTGGTGGTAATATAGAATATCCTATATTACTTCGTAACATGCAATCTCATTGTTAATATAGATTCAACGTAGATTTTGATACATTCGATTTTTTAATTATGTACCGTTGGGGTTTAAGTTTGCACCACTTGGCGTGCGGACGCAATCTTAGTCACCTGTGTTTCAACTACGAAAATTATCAGTTTCCCTCCAAGTTCATAATCTTACGTCAATCACGGTGAATAGTGCAAAAATTTAGAATTCTAATAAGTGTTTTTAGCCTCAAGTTTTACGCAACTAATAATTAAGTTATCAGTGGAAAATAATCTTCGGACAAGCAATTTGCAGGTTACGTTTCGTTTAAGTGAGTGTATTGGTTGGTATGAGTGGGGGCTTCGCTGACCGCCCGACAGAGCTCGCTTTGGTAGAACCCCAGCCAACCCCACCCGAGGCGGGAAATTCAATTTCTCCCTCCCCGTTCAGCTCATCGCCATTAGAAGCCACTGGAAATCTAAACGCTGTCGCGACAACAAACAGACGCAGAGGTCGTCTTACCTTGGCCGAATCACTGAAAAACAATCCTCCAGCACGCACAAAATCACTTCCTGAATTATTTAAAAATAATAGGAAGAGACCACACGCCTCAGACCAAAAAATCAGTCCCCCGGAAAAACATCTGCGATCGTCTTCATCCCCTCCAGCCTCACCTACTCTAAAAGAAGAAATGGGCGACCACCAGAAAATTTTGGATGTACTGTTCAACAAACTAGAAAAATGGAGAGAGGAAGACAGACAACATCTCGATGAGGTAAAGACTGAGCTTTCAAAGCAAATTTCCGTCGGTAATGATGAAAACAGAAGACACATCGACAGGGTCAAAGAAGAGCTCCTGGACAAAAATGAGGCACTAGAGTCTGAAATATCGTCACTCAGGGCCCGCATTGAAACTCTCGAAAAAGCTCATAATGCCTATCCAGCCAGCAACCCATCGTCTAACAGGAGCACTACGCCTCCTAGTGACAATGCAATAAAGTCGTCCATTAACGCAATCGAGAAGCACCTCAGAAGAAATAACATTGTCATCAGGGGGCTCAACTTTGATAAATCCAACCCTGCCAATTCGGTCAGCACCTTCCTTGACGACCACTTTCACATCAAAAATTGTCTCTCCGGCGTCTCAGTGCTTGGTAAACAGTCCAACTTACTAAAGGTCACTCTCACAGACCGAAGCTATAAAAACACCATTATGGACAACGAGAAAAAAGTCCTGAAGCCCCCTGTCTACATAAATCATGATTTGACCCCAGATGAAGAACTACAAGGCAGGAAACTCAGAGAAATCGGGAAAAAGATCGCGCAGGAAGGCAAAAAAGTCCGCTACGGGCTCCTGAAAATCTACGTAGATGGTATTCCGCATAAGCTCAGCCCTGACTATTGTTCTCTCATTCAAATTACTAATTTCCAGAATCCTGGTCTACCGCCCAAAATACGGAGTTCTTCCAACGCCCAGCCCATGGATACCGAGAACCTCACTGAAACCACATCGACTGCAAAAAACTCCCTACTGGCCAGTCAGCAAAATATACTGGCCAGCCCTTTACTGATCAGCCCTTCACAGCATTAACACTTACTTTCTGGAACGCTCATGGTATTAAAAACTTAGTTGCCGACTTTGACAACCTCAACTCACTTTTCATCGGAGCCTCTGAAACTTGGATCACCAACACTTTAACTAAAAACTTTGCTTCTAACAACCCTTTTTGGAACATAGCCTGGTCTCCGGCTACCAAGCCGAACAATCAACCGGGCCGTGCCAGAGGTGGTCTAATATCTCTTGTACATAACTCGGCACAGAGTCATACATTATACTCCAATCATCATTGGATTATATCTAAAATCCGTACCGATAACCTAACAATCGTCACCGCCTCTATTTATTTCAGCCCTGACACTGACTTGATAAAAAGGTTTGAAGAGTTACAGACAATCATCGATGAAATATGCGAATCACCAGCGTATGACATATTCATAATAGCTGGCGATTCTAATGCAAGGCTTGGCTCACTAGGATACTTTAACCTTGAGGACCTTGACGCTTCCTCATTCACCAACAAGAGAACCGCCTTGGATGACTCGGTCAATCAGAGAGGTAAGATTGTTCTTGACTTCATGGACAGCAATAGCTTCATTCTCCTTAACGGCCGATCCCCCAGCGATACACCTGGACAATTTACTTTCGGCAACAAAAACGGCAAAAGCACTGTCGACCTCATCTGGGTGAACGCCCTGGGCCTCCATCTGGTAGACGATATGTGTGTTAACCTGATCGTTTCGAACTCTGATCATTTCCCAGTCTCAGTCACACTCACATCTCAGCCAACTCCTTCACCTTCCGTTTCTAACTATCACGAGAACGACGACTCATTTAAGTTGCGTTGGGATCCGAGCATGAAAAAAGCATACAAGACGGAAATGGCTTGGTCCACGCATATTACCACCAACTTCGATATTGAAGATGTTAATTCGATTTATCACAAGCTAGAGCTTGGCATCAAGGAAGCTTGCACAACCTGCAATATGACCTCTCACCCTCGTCCGATAAGGAAGCCGGTAAACAAGCCGTGGTTCGATCGGGACTGTTTGCAATTTAAACACAGAATCAATCTTGCGCTAAAGCTCTGCAAACACAACAGTCAAGATCAACTCGCTTGGACAGTTTACTTTAACAACAAGAAAGAATACTACGCCTTGCTAAAAACAAAAAAAAAGGAGTATCACAATCAAATACGCCGAGAATTTAGTAACGTCAACAACCCCAGAGAATTTTGGAAGGCGGTCAAGACAGCGCGAGGTTACACTTCACGCCCAGTCACCATTACAATCCCCGTATGGGAGAAATTCTATGCGAACATGTTTCCACCTAGATCCGCCTTTGAGGATCCTTACTTCGGTAGAGAAAACCCTGAACTGGATTCTGACATCACCATCGATGAACTACTTCTTAGCCTCCACAAAGCCAAACAAGGAAAATCACCTGGCTCAGACATGATCTCGAACGAGTTTTTAAAGGAATTACCGGAGAATTGGCTTCTTTTCACCGTTTCGCTGTTCAATAAGATCCTAAACACGTGTTTAATTCCAACAGAATGGTCCAGTGTCATAATGTGTCTAATACATAAAAAAGGCAATGAGTCGGATCCCAGCAACTACAGAGGCATTGCCCTGGTAAACTGTCTTACCAAGATTTTCACCCAGATTATCCACGAGCGCATAAGAAAATGGGCTGAAGACAATTCCCTAATTCCAGAGGAACAGGCAGGCTTCCGCCCCGGTCGTGGCTGCGAAGACAACATCTTTAACCTCCTAGCCTTACTCTAGCTCCAAGCTCGCTTCAAAAACGTGCCAGCACACGCCCTCTTCGTGGACCTAAAACGGGCTTTTGATTCCATATCTCATACCAAACTCTGGCAGAAGCTCCGCTCTCTTGGCTTAAGCTCGAAGCTCTTGAACCTGCTCGCCTCCCTATACAACAAGGCCAAAATGAAGATCCGAATCAACGGCCAGCTTTCAACTCCCATTGACATTACGGAAGGCGTTCTTCAGGGTGAGATCCTTAGTCCGCTTCTTTTCAACCTGTACACCAGCGACATTATCACTTTCTTCAATAACAAAGGAGCTGAAGGACTCTTCGTAGGCCGTAACGAAGTACTCATGCTCATGTACGCCGATGATCTGGTAATCCTGGCCTCTACGCACACCCGCCTGCAAAGGAGTTTAAACATCCTCCTAGAATACTGCACTGTAAATGATCTCACAGTTAACGTTGGCAAAACTAAAACCTTAACTATCAGTCACAACGGGCTTAAGAGAAATAAAAAACCCTTCACTTACAATGGCAATCAGATCGAGTCCGTTCGTAACTTCACTTACCTGGGAGTAAACTTTAGTACCCCGGTGCTGGGAAAAACTGCTGTAGAAGAGGCGACCAGAAGAGGCAAGATCTCTTCGGGCTCAATCCTGAACGTTTTGTTCAAAATAAGAGCAGATTCCTGGCTAGGAAAGCTAAAGCTTCACCAAAGCACTACAAGAGCCACGCTGTCCTATATGTCTCACCTGTGGTGCCTCAAGCCGGAAAATCTTGAAAAACTAGAATCCGCCAACCTATTTTTCTTTAAACGCTTGTTTACACTACCACGTTGCACCCCAGGTTATGCAGTTAGATTAGAGCTCAACCTGTAACACATAGCAGTCGCAGTCCTGAAAGCCGCCCTCAAATGGGTCATCAAGATTCTTGAGATGCCGGAACATAAACTCCCAGAAATATGTTTGCTCGCTTTAATTAGACTGACAACCTCTCCATTAAACTCTACCAACTCCAACTGGGTCCAACTCCTATCGAACCATCTAGCCCTGATAAACGAGGAAAACCTGCTCAACAATCTTACTGCGGACTTCTGGAGAGCTAAGCTCAACTTAGTCATCAATAAGTACAAAGTATATAAAAGAGAAGTCGACCTTGCCAGATATCATGCGAGTACAGCATGTCAGTTTACTCACTTAGCCCA
The DNA here is from genome assembly GCA_030273425.1 of Microplitis manilae. Classification (NCBI taxonomy): domain Eukaryota; kingdom Metazoa; phylum Arthropoda; class Insecta; order Hymenoptera; family Braconidae; genus Microplitis; species Microplitis manilae. Next base: position 16,245,431 of record CP092725.1, on the reverse strand, counting down.
TACAGCGGAAATCTCTACACACATCCTCGAGAATCTACTCCCACATACTGCAAAACTTATACTGCAGCTTAGATTGGCCACAAAATTTGCAAGTAATATCTCGGTAAACAATCACACTCTGCGTCTCAACCCTCTAAAACCCTGCAGGTTCTGCCAATACCCCAGTAAAGAAACCGTCACACATTTTCTATCTGGCTGCCAATTTTATGCTGATCTCCGTCTGAAATACTTCACCGATGATGGAAACCCTGCATTCCAAGAGGAACCACTCCTGTCCCTGGAAACTCTCGATCCAATACTACTGAAAAAAGTTTTTTCATTCTGCAAGCAGTGCCTGAAGCGGAGAGATACAATCAACTGATGTGACTCTTTTTCTTGGTCCCTTTTTGCTATTTATATTATTGCTACACTCTTTATCACTAATGCGTTATAGTTTTTCATTACCAAGTTTGTTCCTAATTATAATAAATTAAATCAAATTTCCTTTTGTTGAAATCCAAACACACAGATGAACATGTAATTAAAACACACAGTGTCAACCATCTTAAACTCTGTACAAAAATTTGCTATGAAGTTTGTAACTTGTTATAAGCAATAAAAGATTATTATTATTATTAATTATGTACCGTTTAATAATATATAAAATTATTTTTTCCCGGAAATTGATAATTTTTTATTAATCTACAATCGGAACCTTCCGGAAATATCTGATTGAATCCGATTAAATCTGATTGAAAGTCAATAAGAAATTCTGATTAAATTAGATTGAAACTTAGTGAAAGTCAATCACAAATTTCCGATTAACTTTCAATCAAAATTATTCGGAAGTTTCCGATTAAATCTGATTGAAACTGATTAAAAGTCAATAAGAAATTCTGATTAAATCTGATTGAAACTGATTGAAAGTCAATCAGAAATTTCCGATTGACTTTCAATCAGATTTCTTCGAACGTTCCCGATTGAATCTGATTGAAAGTCAATCAGAAATTTCTGCTTAAATCTGATAGGACGTTTTCAATCAGATTCAATCAGAGTTTTTAATCAGGGATGACACAAGTTTTGAATGAATGTGAAGAGTTATTGCAGACTACCTGTCATTTTTTAAAAAATAAGGTGCACAGATACTTTGAAGACAGACAATTACTTGATGACATTGGAGTAAAAGATTTATTAAATGAATTTGATTTCTAAAATCCACTTGATGGATTGAAAAATTTGAATCAGCAAATCGATGCATTAAAAGAGTGCAGTGAATATGTAAAGCCTGAAGAAATTCCACTTGGTTACAGGATGGAGAACGTGTTTGATCAAAAAACTTGTAGATATAAACCTAAAAACATTCTGGAAACGTTTCAATATGTACCTATCATAGCTGTCACAGAATTGGTAATGTCAAATCCACAAGCTCGACGTGCTATTTTGACTGAAAGGAAATCACAAAATGATAACGATCTAGGTTCATATTTAGCTGGCGATCATGTGAAACATAGTCCATTTTTTTCACGATATCCCATGCAATACGTTATAGAATTATTATAATGAATTAGAATTAATCGGGCCATTGGGGTCAAAAACTGGTGTTTACAAATTAGGAGCTTTTTATTATACTATACAGAATTTGCCCACCTATGTGAATTCAGAGTTAAATTCAATACACCGTTTATGTTTATGTCACGATGTTGATGTGAAGAAGTATGGATTTGATGCTATACTTGCACCATTTTTGCGTGATTTAAAGAAGTTAGAGAGTGATACAGGTCTGCTAAGAAATATTGGAGATCGTGATTATGTACTACGTGGATCTATAGCTACTTTTATTGGTGATGGTCTTGCAGTTCCTGATGTGTTGGATTTACTTGGACCATCATCAAATAGATTTTGTCGAATGTGCATGTACACTAGAAATGATTTGCATGCAGGATCTCTTCATTTAGGCCTGGAAAGGAATTTTAATATTTATAATGAACATTTAGAATTGTTAAAAACCTCAAATTTTCCTGCTGAGTCTAAAACTGCGACAGGGATGCGAGGAGATCGCTGCTTACATAAATCTCGTTATTTTCATGTCACTCGGAACAAGATTTTCGATCCGATGTACGACATATTGTGTGGTATAGGTCCGATGATTATTAAACTACTTCTAAATCAATTTATATTGGTCCAGCATAAATTTAGCATCACTTATTTTAATGCTGCGGTTTCATCATTTTCATATAGGTATATTGAAAGAGCTAATAAACCTTCAGCTAATTTTACAGAAGCTATGCTTCTCAGAAACGAGCATTTATTAAGTCAAAAGACAATGCAGGTATAGTGTTTGATGCGTGCTTTTCCATTTTTAGTTTCTGGTAAAATTCCTGATGGTGATAAGCACATGAATCTTCTTCTTACTCTATTGCAAATATTGGAATTAGTATTTGGACGTAAAATAACACGAACTCTTATTCCGCTTTTACAAGAACTAATTAATCACTTTCCAAATATTGTTTCCAAATATTAATCAAATTAATAAATTCCATCATTTATCTCACTACCCAGAATGTATTTTATGGCCTGGTCGTATGAAATATTATTGGTGTATGCGTGAGAAAGCTAAGCATGGTGGTATCATAAATCGTGCTCAAAATGTGTGTAATTTCAAAAATCCTCCAACGACTCTCATTCGAATATTCCAATCTGGTCAAAACACTAAATGGGGTGCCAAAGATGTTAATTTTTATAAGGCAACGATATACTCTAAAAAAATTATTTCAGTAGTGGCAAGTCGCAGTCGAGAATATCTTGATGGTGTTAATTTTGACGATGACGATCAAATTATCTGTTCTGAAGCTATAAAAATTAATGGCATAGAATTCAGACTCGGGATATATGTGTGCCTAGAAGCTCCTCGTGTTCGAGATGACAATATGCCTCTGTTTGGATTGATAAAAGAAATAATAATATTAAATAATACTGAAATCTATTTTCTATGTTACATTTATCCAACTGACTCTTGACTTTAATTTAAACGCTTATTTAATTTCAAAAAATCAATCTGTTGATCCCTTTTGTTTTATGAAAATTTCTGATCTTGCATATTATAAAACTTTTTGCGGTTGGACTAAATCAGGTTGCAAAGATCTGTATGTGAGCCTTCGTCATATATTATTATGACTGCTTTTGTTTTTAATTTTAACGGTCTTGTAATTAATTAATTCTTTTATTATTGATCATTGATTCTCAAATATTTTTTTATAATAATATTTTTATCTCTCACAATTTTATTTCATACTGTTTCACTATACATTTTTTTCACATTTCATAATTTTCATTTCATTTTTAAATATTCCTTATCATTATTTATTTATTCATATAACATTTCTTTTCATTATTTTATATTTCATATTTATAAATTTTTATCATTTCATTATTTCATTTATTCATCATTTATTTAATTACTGATAAATTTCATCTTTATTATAAAATATAGTAATTTGAATTTATTTTCAAATTTATAAACATTTATTTGACATCATTTAATATTTCATTTCAGATTTATTTATAATTTTAGCAACAGTTTTTCATAAAATAATTCGAATTTAAAATCAAATTTAAAAATCATCAACTGTAATAATGGCTGGAAGTCATTTGCTAATTAATTAATTCATGCATGGCCAGATGGCATAACATGTATGATTTTTAATTTTTTAATAATTTGATTGACAGAGAGAATACAACGTCATGACGTCACAGTTTAAGAATTCAATATGAAGTAACGTTTAGCTACAGTTATGGATTTTATTAAGAGAAAATTAAAGTAAAAAATTAGGATCAGAATTATGCAAATTTAGTATGGAATATTGTTTGAGATTGAAGTTTGAAATAATGATAAAGTTTGAGTTTTGGTTTACAGTTTTGGATTTTTGACTATGTGGAGAAGTCAGTGTTACCGTGGAGTGGGACTTGAATTAGTCACCCGGTATCATCTTATGATAGAACCTAGTTTTATCCCTATGAGACTTCTTGGTAGATTGCAGAGGTCCAGCTGAAAGGCTAGCGCTCCAGTATATTAGGAATCTGACGAATGCAGAATGGAATCAGTTTTTGAGTTTTGGTTTGGCAGGCCTCAATAGTAATTTTGTGACCGTTGCTGTTGTGGAAGCCGTTTGGTAATTTTTAATTGATTTAGTCTACGGCCTCAGAGGAAAAGCTATGGCCACTTGTACTGCTGAGAAAGTCATAGGTCACTTAGTTTTAAGTTTTACGATCCCAGCGGAAGTCTGTTCCAGGAGAGCAACTACCAAGGATATCCACACTCAGAATCAGGTTTAGTGAGTACGTTTGGTGAGGACTTGAGCCTCCAGTTTCCTATATAATAGAGTTTGAGAATTAATTTATGGATTCAGAATATAGAGGTCAGTTATAGATAATGATAAGATTTAGTTTGAGGTTTTGGATTTTGGGAATTGAGAGAGAGAAGCCGAAGGGAGACCTTCAAAGAGTACGGACGTTAGCATTCGGCTTTGATCGCTCGAAGTGAGCAGACGTGTACAGTAATGACGTTACAGTTCATGGCATCGCAGAAAGCTACAGATTAAGATTATTGTTGCAGAAGTATTATTTAAAACAGTGTAAGACATTACTTGATATTTTATTTATCAGTAATCAGATATGAACTAATTGTTATAATTATTAATAATTAATTGAGTTCGAGTCAGTCTTGACATATTATGCTATTGTTTTAATTGAACAAAATATGTAAGATCCGAGAGAATTATGAGAATATTGTTACACTTTAAAGTTATGTTCCCGATGTATTACGAATATTACTTTATGAAATAATTATAAGAAATATGTTTGGTTATTAAACGAATTTTCGTCTAATTGACGTCAATATGAGACCCATGTACGTTAGTTTTACTAGTTGTGTTAACGAAAATATTCTAGAATATTGATTTTATAGATGATTATTCTAGTTTACCGAATATTATTAGATTTTTGTTCAGCTCTAGTGATATAGTATATTACAACCCAAGGCCAAAAAGTTGGATTTCCTGGCGCATGGGATATAGGAGCCGAGGCGAAGCCGAGGCTTCTATATTCCATGTGTCAGGGTATCCAACATTGTAGCCGCGGGTTGTATACTATTTTTCTTGATCTCCAACCGAAAGTACGGAAATACGGACAAACGTGGGTGGAGGAGGCGGCCCGCCAGACTTTTGCAAAACCGAGGCGAAGCCGAGGTTTTGCTGGTCAGGGCGGGCTAAAAAAAAAATTTGAAAAATATTTGGCTCTGCAGGCCATCCCTGAAGCTTAAACAATACCCCCCAGTTTTTCAAAAATTTCAATGGCTTTCAAATCTCATAACCGTATAAAAATTATATTAATTAATTAAAAAAAAATTAAAACCTTAATTTAAAAAGGGGAAACGTAGTCGTAATTTCGCTAAGATATAAATTTTTAAAAAAATTACTTTCAGTTAATATCAATTGGAAGCTGAACGAAATTTATAAAATAAATTTCAGTAAAATCTTCATGTCAATTTTATAATTCAAATTTTCAAATTTAATAGGCTAAAATTTATTCAACATATTTCGTTTCAACTCCTGATTGACTTCAATTGCAAGTCATTTTTTTTAAATTGTATACCTCGGTGAAATTACGACTACGGTTTCCTTTTCTTGATTAAGATTTTAATTTTTGTTTTAATTGATTAATAAAATTGTCATATGGTTGTAACAATTGAAAGCCATTGAAATTTTTTAAAAAATTCACGATTTAAAATGATCTGTTTTGGTTATGGTGAGCTGTCAGTACGCCGTTACTGTCTACTATACACTTTATAGTGCATTATTTATGTGTGTGTATACTGACACAAGCGCGTTTGTGGATATAGTTACACGACTGAGCCAGAAAAAAAACGTAGTCGACCAGAGCGCGCTGTAATTCGTGTAAGTCACAAAAGTCGTTCTTTCTGGAGCCAAAGGTGGCCAAGAGGTCCGTACTTTCGGGTCGGGGATCAAGAAAAATTAACTGCTTCGTATCATTTAGATGTCAATTTACCTTTTTGTTAAGATTAATTTTATTATTATTGGAATCAGTATTTTTTATGAACACTGAAAAAAATAAACGGTAACGGTTACCGATTAAAATCGGTGGAGGTAACCGATTGTTTTCGGTAGCAGTTACGATTTCCAATCGGTAATCTCTGCTGATTTTTATTGGTAACCGTTACCGAAAAATCAGTAATCTCTACCGATTTACATTTACCAAAAAAATAGTTTCTTGATTTAGATAAAATAAAAAATAATTAGTAATTACTTAACTTAATCAATCACGATAAATAATAAAAATTATTTTCGAAGAATCGTTTGATTTAAACTTCAGATAATAGTTCTATTTGAATTTTTTCCCGCTCCATTATTATAGTTGGGGACATTTATTTTTAGTATTTTTGAGTAGGTGGCGTTGTGATACCAATAAATAACAAACAGCTGTTTTGTTTTTAGTACTCTGTATACAGATTATTTATTAATCAGAATCGTTACTAATTGTTTTCAACTTAGTGTATGGATGAAGTAAAATATACTTTTGATTCACCTGTAGAAGCCATCGATTCGTGATTCAAATTGTTTTACAGCTTAAATGCTGAGTTTGCGTTCGAGTGTAAACCGACGTGGATATTTCTGGCCAATTTAATTTATGAACTTGAAGAAAATCATTCATATCAGGCAGTGTTCAATTTGATTAATGAAATGAAAAATAGATTACATTGGAGTTTCTTGTAATATTTATGTTGTTAATTGTTTAGAGTAACTTAAAACTAAATATGTGTCAATAGATTTGTGATAGCCCATAATCAGAGGTTATTTCATTATAAATAATTATGTATGTTAGTAATTATTAATTATTTTTAAGTTGCAATGTAATTTAATCAGGACATTCAAGAAATCATTCTTAAATTTACTTTGAAACATTATGCTAATGATCTTATACCTCGAAGTGTAGTCTAAACTTTTATTGACTATATACGTGAATTTATAAATAATATCTTAGTGCCATCTTTAGAGCAACAAATTTGTTCATTGCTTAAAAATAATTGTTGTGGCAATAGTCTAGTCAAGAAGTGAGTTTTCTGCGAAAAATCATTGATATTCTCTTAAAAATATGGCGATTGGTGCATTGGATTCAGAATTTTATTCTGAGAAATGGGTATTTTATTTTTATCCGCCATTAAAAATTGCATTTGTTATAAACAAAAAACGAAGAAACAAAAAGGGAGTCTCCGTTTTTTAGCTATAACTTCAAAAGTATTAAAGATATCTGAAATTTAAAAGAAGATCCTAAAAGAAGAGGAAATTTCAGTCAAAAAAGTCTTGACTCCCCCAGTTGTAGCTCCATTATTTATAATTTTAATTTAACGTTGAAAGTTAGGCTCCGCGCGGCCGTTTCGGTGCCTACGCGCCGTCGCCAAGCAAAGTATGCAACACAAAATAATTTTTTTATAACATAAAATATTAATTCAAAAATCTGAATAAATTATAGTGTCATCTGGACACTTGAAGGAATATAACCCCGCATAGAAAGAATTTTTGGCTTGATTTTTGTTTAAGTTATTTAATTGTTAATTAACAAATTTTTCTGACACTTCAGTTTTTATAAAATCTCATAAAAATGTTTAAAAAATGTGTCTATAAATTTTTTTTCTTTTGGGAGCTCTTGTTATATAAGTAATGAACAAGATCCCGCTGTAATAGTTTATAAAAGTTTTTTCATTGATTTATAATGATTTTTCCAAGTAATCAAAAATTGAAATATCCGGCTAAAGTTATGAAAAAATTATTTTTTCCAAAATCTTCAATTTTGGTTGTTTTTGGATTCATTTATTGCGTTTAGTAGCATGGCTCAAAAATTTTTAACATTAATTGTTTAAAACTTTTTTATAAACAAATAGAGAAATTGAATATTTTAAAAAAATTTTTTTTTGTCATTCTGTTGTCTTTGTAAAATAATGATTTTTAAAAGAAAAATTTTTTCTTAAAAAAATTTTTTAATTGTTTATAATTGTTTTTTTCATTTATCCACCATTTAAATTATTTATTAAGAAATCATTTTTTTTTCAAAAATCATTATTTACAATTCTCAATATTATTATGAAAAAAAAAATTTTTTTTATTTCAATTTTCTTTGTTTATTTTATAAACAATTTGTTATAAACCAATTTTCATTTTCATTATATTTTTTTTCCGTAGCTTTAAAAAATTACCAATACAGTCATGTGTATTAAAGTTATAAAAAAAATTTTTTTCTATTTTTTATTGAATTTTAAAATACTTTACCCCCTCAAAGTTGAAGCGGTCAACTATTTTATCAACTTATAAATTGTTATAACTTTTAAACTATTGATGATACGGTCTTAGACATTCAAGCCGATCTTTTATACAATTTATTGATTTATATAATAAATTTTTTAAATGCTCGATATCTATTATAATTCAATTTTTATAAACATTTGTTTATAAAAAAATACATTACTTGAATTTTAAATTAATTATATCTTTTAAACTATTGAAGTTACGACTTTTATGATTCAGGGCATTTTTATAGAGTAATTATTGGACTACTTAAAAATAATTTTTTTATATTTTTAATTTCATTTGTTTATCATTTTTTCTTTATTTATTTAAATTATAACACGGTTAAGGGTACATTTTCTAGATTTTATTGGCCTTATATTCTTATCTAATGCCAATTCATGTTGCTCTTGCTGTTTTTTTTCAGTTTTGAAATTTTCAATTTATTATTTAACGTATGTCAAAGCAAAAACTCTAAATTTTTGTTAGTTGTACGGCCTAGGAGGTAGTTATGGAATCGAATGAACTTTTTACAATTTTTTCAATTAGATTTGCGTAAAAAACTATAAAAATACTTACTTGTGTTTGTTGTTTATGTTTATGATTCTATATTTTATTGTTCAAATTTTGAAAAATATGCATAGAACTAAATATATTCCCACGCACTTTGAAATATTTAAAATTTAAAAACTAAAAACTAAAAATAGAACAGGAATTTGGCAATGAATAATTTGGTTTTATATTTGATTTTTATAGTTTTTTACGCAAATCTAATTAAAAAAATTGTAAAAAGTTCATTCGATTCCATAACTACCTTCTAGGCTGTACAACTAACAAAAATTTAGAGTTTTTGCTTTGACATACGTTAAATAATAAATTGAAAATTTCAAAACTGAAAAAAAACAGCAAGAGCAACATGAATTGGCATTAGATAAGAATATAAGGCCAATAAAATCTAGAAAATGTACCCTTAACCGTGTTATAATTTAAATAAATAAAGAAAAAATGATAAACAAATGAAATTAAAAATATAAAAAAATTATTCTTAAGTAGTCCAATAATTACTCTATAAAAATGCCTTGAATCATAAAAGTCGTAACTTCAATAGTTTAAAAGATATAATTAATTTAAAATTCAAGTAATGTATTTTTTTATAAACAAATGTTTATAAAAATTGAATTATAATAGATATCGAGCATTTAAAAAATTTATTATATAAATCAATAAATTGTCTAAAAGATCGGCTTGAATGTCTAAGACCGTATCATCAATAGTTTAAAAGTTATAACAATTTATAAGTTGATAAAATAGTTGACCGCTTCAACTTTGAGGGGGTAAAGTATTTTAAAATTCAATAAAAAATAGAAAAAAATTTTTTTATAACTTTAATACACATGACTGTATTGGTAATTTTTTAAAGCTACGGAAAAAAATATAATGAAAATGAAAATTGGTTTATAACAAATTGTTTATAAAATAAACAAAGAAAATTGAAATAAAAAAAATTTTTTTTTCATAATAATATTGAGAATTGTAAATAATGATTTTTGAAAAAAAAATGATTTCTTAATAAATAATTTAAATGGTGGATAAATGAAAAAAACAATTATAAACAATTAAAAAATTTTTTTAAGAAAAAATTTTTCTTTTAAAAATCATTATTTTACAAAGACAACAGAATGACAAAAAAAAATTTTTTTAAAATATTCAATTTCTCTATTTGTTTATAAAAAATTTTTAAACAATTAATGTTAAAAATTTTTGAGCCATGCTACTAAACGCAATAAATGAATCCAAAAACAACCAAAATTGAAGATTTTGGAAAAAATAATTTTTTCATAACTTTAGCCGGATATTTCAATTTTTGATTACTTGGAAAAATCATTATAAATCAATGAAAAAACTTTTATAAACTATTACAGCGGGATCTTGTTCATTACTTATATAACAAGAGCTCCCAAAAGAAAAAAAATTTATAGACACATTTTTTAAACATTTTTATGAGATTTTATAAAAACTGAAGTGTCAGAAAAATTTGTTAATTAACAATTAAATAACTTAAACAAAAATCAAGCCAAAAATTCTTTCTATGCGGGGTTATATTCCTTCAAGTGTCCAGATGACACTATAATTTATTCAGATTTTTGAATTAATATTTTATGTTATAAAAAAATTATTTTGTGTTGCATACTTTGCTTGGCGACGGCGCGTAGGCACCGAAACGGCCGCGCGGAGCCTAACTTTCAACGTTAAATTAAAATTATAAATAATGGAGCTACAACTGGGGGAGTCAAGACTTTTTTGACTGAAATTTCCTCCTCTTTTAGGATCTTTTTTTAAATTTCAGATATCTTTAATACTTTTGAAGTTATAGCTAAAAAACGGAGACTCCCTTTTTGTCTCTTCGTTTTTTGTTTATAACAAATGCAATTTTTAATGGCGGATAAAAATAAAATACCCATTTCTCAGAATAAAATTCTGAATCCAATGCACCAATCGCCATATTTTTAAGAGAATATCAATGATTTTTCGCAGAAAACTCACTTCTTGACTAGACTACAATAAAACCGATGATGTTAAAGCTATCCCGTGAAAAAATTTTCTGATATGGCCTGATATGGCCTGATTTGGGCGGTTCATATCAGGCCTGATATGGAAATTGACCATATCAGACAATATATGTACAGATAAGATTTGATATGTCCTGATATGGACATATCAAACTATATATAGTGAGATTAACATTGTTATTTCGGGAACTAAATTTATAGATAATTTTATAAAATTGTGTATAACTTTGTAAAGTTGTATATGCAATAATTGTCATGAAAAAAAAGAAAAAAAAATCCAGTCAGGTCATGGGTTCGAACCTGACTACTTCTGATTTAAAGTCTAATCTATTAACCACTCCGCCAAATCACAAACTTGAAATGTAAGGTTGATTATATCTATTTGGATAAAAATAAAACTAAGAAAATTAAAGACATCAGATAAATGATTAATTTGGTTACTTGTATTCTATTCAATTGTTATTGTTTATAGAGTAACGGGACCATTAACGGTATACCCACCAGTAACGGGGCAAGAACTACTTCTTTTGGTAAAAGAAAAACAAAAAAAGTTAAAGATTTTTCAACTTACATGGAGAAAAATGTTGGCTCAAAACCTACCAATCTCTATTATGCTGTCGACCAAACTTGAAACAGGAAGTGAAGCATGCAAAAAGTTATTGTGCTCATACGAAAGATTATTATGCTTGGACGAAAAATTATTATGCTCATACAAAAAAATACTATGCCGCATCATGATTATTAAAATGTATGAAAGTAATTGTAATTACATCTCATCGATAAGTTTCTCGCGCGTAGTAAGGATTGTGATACAGCATATTAATTTTTCGTATGAGCATAATAATTTTTTGGATGCTTTCCTTTCTGTTTCAAAATTGTTCGGCAGCATAATAAAAATTGGTAGGTTTCGAGCCAACATTTTTCTCCGCCTACTTTAACCTTTTTTCAATTTAAAATATCAGTTCTTTGTATTTAAATTCATTACGAAAATTTGAAATTCTGTCAGATTTTTAAAAATTGATCTCGTTAGCTTATTGGAAAAATTTTTTAACAAAAGTTGTATACTTTATACTATTTATAAATGTGATAAATTAAAATATTTAACCGACTTCATAAGACTTTATGAATCTGTTACGTCCAGCTCAGACGCTGAACTTTTTATATTAAATTTTATTTTTTTTTTTATATTATTAAAATTACGTGGCGACCAAATTTTATTCATCTTTAATAACTCTAGAGCGATAAGACAATTTAATTGTAGAAATGTTTCTAAGATTAGTGAACTTGTTTGCTCTGACGCACATTGAAATGCTAGAGCAAACAGCCAAATGCATTTATAATGACCCCTCGGGTCACAATAGAAAAAGGCCCAAAGGCCAGCTGCTAATAATTTTTTAGAAAGCAATTAAAAAATTGTCAACAGAGACGTATTCGAAATATTTAAATAGGAAAAAAAAAATGAAATTTCAACAGTGACTCATTTTTAAAGAAATAAAATAAACGAAGTACCCAATCTTATAAGCCCTTACATTTTTGAGTGCACTTTCAACGAGACATCTCGGGATCATAGAACAAATAGACAAATTGTTTTTAAATGACGAAATAGTCATTAAGAGAATTTAATACAAAAAATTACTATTCAAAATAATTTTTAACTAACAAAATATCTGCTAAAAGTTCGTATAAATAATTTAAATAATTAATTAAACTCGAATAAATAAAAATTGTAAGAATAAATATAAAATTTTATATAAATAATTTAAATAAGTAATTAAACTCAAATAGATAAAAATTGTAAGAATAAATATAAAATTTTATATAAATAATTCAAATAATTAATTAAACTTAAACAAATAAAAATTGTAAGAATAAATATAAAATTTCATATAAATAATTTAAATAGATAAAAACTGTAAGAATAAATATAAAATTTAATATAAACAATTAAAATAATCAATAAAATTCAAATGAATAAAATTGTAGGAATAAATTACAAAATTCAATATAAATGATTAAACAAACTACAACATTTAAAGAAGTAAAAACTATAAGATAAAAATGAAATTTTATATGAACAAATAAATTAATTAGTAGAATTTACATAAAAAGATTCATGCGAATAAATAGAATTTTATATAAATAAAGAAGTAAATTTATAAAATTTAAATAAGTAAAATTCATATAAACTAATAAAAGTAAATTTATCAAAAGGAAAATTCATAAAATAAGATATCAATTTCTATTATATTAAATAAATTAAAATATGCATAAAATATTGTGCATGTAGGTGCATGTGTGGATACGCACACACATAGGCCTGCATCGGGGTGTGCCTTTACCTCTTCCCTTGCGGAAAATCCTAGGGAAAGGGAAAGGACCCAAAGAACTATGTTCCGATTGGACACAATTTTCCCCCAAACAATACACCAATTAGGACCTGACGGAAAATTATAAAAAAGGTTGACAGACATCAATCTTTCTCTTTTTTTCGCTCAGTTAATTGTAATTGCTCAATTGCTCAGTGTCTTAAGTTCTCAGTCCTCGATCAGGAAGAATGAGGAAATTTAAATACAAGTATTCTCACACTTACACTAGTTCCGTACTAGTTTTTATTTGCAAGTATTCTCACACTTTTCTTTATTAATGATATTACTAGTGTTCAGTAAAAATTGTGTCAATCGGGTTAGAAATATTAAGTTAACGCCGAAATCAGATGTAATCGCAAATAATACAGTAGACTCAGTGTGTACCAGAAAAATACTTCAAATTCCAAGACTCCAGGTATTGTAATCTTTAAGCTTATGTTAAGCCAAAATATAGAAACATTTCCAAAACGCGGAAATATTTTAAAAATGTATTGTATTCAAAATTCTATAGTCCTCTCTAGTATTCAAAACGAATTTTATCGCAACCATTTTTATTGTAAATTAGAGTCGGCTGACTAGCCACCTAATGTTTCAAATATCAAATTCATTGTATTCACATCATCAAAATTGTAAATTGTATAATATATAGTAGTTCAATGCGTATAATCAACATCTTCATTTCAAACAAACCTTCCAGATAATAACTCAGTGTGATCCCGGTCTATTGGTCGAAAGACTAGGGCCGAAAATAATAATAATTATAATTTGTCCATTACGGCACAAGCCATTTTGGATATAACAAATCATTATGGAATCGGATTTTCCGAACAATGTTACGTTATTTGGTCATTTCTAAATTATTTTACCAAACGTATGTGTACAGGAAACTCGATAAAACTAATTTATGTGCCCATATCAGGGCATGTCAAGCCATATCAAACTTGATCAAGATTTTTGTTCACAAGCATATTAAAATATATATACCCTTATCAAGTTATATCAGTTTATATCAGGACACATGAAAAAAATTATATACAAGCATATCAAGTCAGATCAAGACACATCAAATCTGATATCAACATATCAAGTCGATATGGACATATCAAGTTGATATGGACATATCAAGTTGATATGGCTTGATATGGCCAATTTTTATATCAGACTAAATCAGAATATATTAAAATTTATATATGGGCATATCAGATCATATCAGGTCGGATATGAATATATCAAATTTTTTGATATGGCCATATCAGGTCATATAAGGCTTGATCAGAAAATTTTTTCGCGGGATTTTATACAATAGTAAAACATTATTCGTTTCTGTTGCAACAGAAAATCTGAGATTTGAGCTGTACAAAAGAAAAGGATGTTACATCGAACCTGAGAACTTTGTTATTGGTCAAGCTCAAGCCGAAGAAGTTAAAGAACATCAAATAGTTACTGAAAACGAAGATGTTCATGCAGTCCATATTTCACTAGAATCGAAATTAACTCGTTTTTTGGAAATTTCGAGTATTTTTCTCCAAATAAAAGAATATATGATGTTTTTACACCAGGAAAGAAAAATCATTTTGAACATAATTCAAGATTCTTTGTGGGAAAAACGATCTGAATCACATGCAGATAAATTATATTTACCTATAAATATTTTTCACGATGAACTTGAAACAAAAAATCCACTCGGTAGTCATGCTGCCGAAATAAAATTGGAATCTCATATGCAGCACTGCCATGTTTACCGCCTCGTTCGGTTTCAAGGCTAGATTGTATTCTTTTGACCACTCTTTTTTATGGCAACGACCGCAAAATCTTCGGTAACAAATGGGTCTTTAACAAATTAATTTATAAAATATAGATATCACGAAATAAAGGAATAACTTTAACTATTGACAGCGAAACAATACGGGTATAATTTGAATGTACTTTAATTCTTGGAGATAATTTGGGGCAGAATGGGATTCTTGGATTTGTTGAATCCTTCTCTGTCCATTATCCTTGTAGGATTTGTAAAATATCGAACGATGTTTTAAAAAAGTCTGTAGTTGAGGATGATAAGTCATTGCGTGCTACACAAAACTATGACAATGACGTCGAGGAAAACGACGTTAGCATGACCTGAATTAAAAAAAATGTGCTTGTAATATTAAAGGGCATTATCATGGGCGTGAAAATGGTTCAGTTAACATAATGCATGACATCGTTGAAGGATCGGGAAGCTACGCGATGACAACGATATTATATGGGGCATTCCATGCCAAATCGTCCTACAAATCGATTTTGGATCTCTACTTTGGCTGTTGGGTTTATTTTTGAATTGGGTCACTTTTTTATACCCCTAGAAAAAGGTTTTTTATGAATTTTTCAAATTTTTTCATCCAGCCAATCGGGAGATATGATTTTTTTTAAGATTTCGGGGATTTTTTTTTTTTTTTAATGACCATAACTTAGTGGAAAATTGTCCGATTTGGGTCTTTTTTTTCAAAATTCGTGTTTTCTGTTGAATTTTATAGAAAATTCATGCGAGAAAGTATTCATTATGAATTTGATGGTTTTTTGGTACAGCGATCTTAAGATTGTTTGTATCCTTTGATTGTTTCGAAAAAATTTTCAAAAATATAAGTCCCCAAAACACGAATTTTGAACCTAGTCTCGTAATGGGATAATGATAGGTTATAATTTTTTTTTAACTTCCCAGTAATAAAATTCAAAATTTTCAAATATTCGGAAGTTATTGGTTTCGGTCCAATTTCCGAAAACCGAATTTCCATCAGATCTTGACGTTTTGAGGTTCTAAGAAGCTATTCTGACTAATTTCACGATTATGTCTGAGTGTATGTAGATGTGTATGCACGTCCATATGTAAATATCTATAACTTTTGAACGGATGAACCGATTCTGATCGTTGAAATGTCATTCGGAACGGCGTATAAAGTTCTAGCGATGATTAGATTTTGGAATCAATTCATTCAGTGAATTAAAAGTTATAAAAAAAAATAAACATTTTTTAAAAAATTTTATTTTTGGAATATCTCCGAACGCACCATATCGATTAAGCTCAGATCTTCACAGTTTATAGATATTAACAAGACGCATCGAACGACACCACAACGATCAGAATCGGTTCATACGTTCAAAAGTTACAGATATTTACATACGGACATACATTAGGCTGTGTCAGAAAAAAAAATTATTTTATTTTAATTAAATGCATCTTAATAGTCACTTTAATAAAAAAAAAAAAAAATCTCCTAAAATTTCTGCTCTATATCTCAAAAATTGAGCTGGCGCACGGGGAGGGGGGGTCCCCTTTCCCGATTAAAATACATTGAAACAAATTTGTTTTTTCTATTTTGTAAGTAACTATGTAGGCCCCGAAAACTGTTTTTTCGGTAAATTTAATATCAGTAGAGATTATCGATTTTTCGGTAGCGGTTACTGATTAAAATCAGTAGAGATTACTGAGTAGAAATCGGTGGCTGTAACCGAAAAAAAATCGGTAACCTCTACCGAAAAGAAATCGGTAACCGTTACCGATAATTTTTATCAGTGAAGAAGAAATATTTGTATGATGCTACAGTATTATATTTATTGTTAAGGGGGGGGTACGGCCTAAATCGTGAAAAAAATGCTTTTTTCATGAATTTTTTTTTTGGCGTATGGATTAAGCCACTTTATTAAAATATTTAGAACATAATTAAGTTTATATTCAACATTATTAGGTAATTTTATTAGGTCACAGTCTCTGCAAACAAGTCGGTGATAGAGCTTTTCTCAGAACGTCTTTAAGGAAACATGATTTGCGGTGAGCAATATATCTCAGCTGGAAATCATCTCGAAAAAAAAAAAACGTTGAAATTTAATCAAAGCATTATTTAAACTTCCCCCCAACGTTCCCTAATAATTTGTTTTTTTTTCATTTTTTGTGGTCATTTTCAATAAAAACTACCATTTTTTTTAATGAAAACTTGTGTCATTTTGAGTGTAGGAAACCCCCTTCACGTAAAAAAAATCCTAAAACTCAATGTTGAGGGGAGGTTTTCTATACGTAGAAAGTGTGTACTAAGTTTGAAATGAATCGGTAATGTAGTTTTTAAATAGCAGTGCTCACGAACTTTGAAAAAGTAGTGTTACGTTTTCGTCACCCTTCAAGCATTTTTCCAAATATATTAAGAAAAATTTTTATTATTATTCTGGGAAATACCCAGCATGAATAACGCATACAGACCATCTCCGTATGATATTTTCATAAAATATTATCTTTAAATAATTGTAAATCGAATTTGTTGAATATATGTATAATGTAAAGCGTGTACGCATATATATGTATATATATTGAAACAAATCGCTTTTTATGTTTGCGATTTTAACCAGCAGCCTTCACCGTGATGCTACCGTAAATCACGGTGATACACGGTAGTATCACGGTGATTTACCGTGAGAGTTCAGCGTGATGCCGTAGATCACAGCAACTCCGCGGAAATCACTGTTGTTGTATAGGAAAAAATCGGTCTGTCGGTTGACCCTGCGGGCCAGCCCCAAAACTTCCCGCTGTTTCGATGTCGACGTTTTGAGGTCCTAGGAAGATTTTCTGACTATTTTCGGAATGATGTCCGAGTGTGTGTATGTATGTATGTGTGTGTGTGTGTGTGCGTGTGTGTATGTGTGTGTGTGTGTGTGTGTGTATGTAAACTCTTTGTAACTTTTGAACTAATGAACCGATTTGGATGTTTAAAGCGGCGATTGGAAGAGCATGTTGGCCATCAACTTTCCTGAAAATTTCAGATCATTTGATCGAATAGACTCGAAAATATCTGCAAATTACGAAAAAAAAAATTTTTTTTTTTAGTTTTTTATTGATTTCTCAGAAACGACTTATACAATCGACTTCAAAATCTAATCAGCTCTAGTACTCAAAAAAACGCGTCGATTGCCACCTCAAACATCAAAATCGGATGATTCGTTCGAGAGTTATCGCGGGAGAAAGAAATGGTGAAAAACGGTTTTTTCTAAATATTTTTGAAACGACTGACGCGATCGATTTCAAATTCTAATCAGCTCTAGAATTTAATAAAACGCGCCGATTGCCACCTCAAACGTCAAAATCGATTAATTAGTTCGAAAGATATCGGCGTTGAAAAGTTAAAAAAATAACATTTTATGTTATTTTTCCCGGATAAATCATAATATAACCTACTAAAATGTGTCTGAAGTCATACCAACTCATCCTTTATATGGTTACTTTCGACACATAATGTCATCGAACTTGCTTTTTAGTTTAAATCATAGTACCAACAATGAAATCGATAAAGCGTAGTTTTCAATATTTTTCTCGGATATTTCATGTTCGATTGTTTCTCAAATGAGTCAAAACTCATTAAAATCTTGATTTGAATCCCTGGCATTGATTTCTGCCTGAATACACTTTTTTTATTGAACATAATCAGGGATTAAATTTTAAGAACCGCTTCATTAACAATTCTCGATTCTTAAATTTTCAAACTTTAGCATAACAGGCGACTTGTTAGAGCTTGAGAAGATCGTAAAAAAACAATCGCACGTGATAGCATTTTCGAGCTCGAAGAGCTCGAAAATATATCTACACTAATGTATTCGAGCTCTTTGAGGTCGAAAACAGCGGGAAGTTTTGGGGCTGGCCCGCAGGGCCAACCGACGCCCAGATTTTTTTTTGAACCATTTACTAAAAATTTTAGGGGCGCTGCAGAGTCAAAAATTAATTTGGGAAATAACGGACACCCTAATGAGCAGGTATGATCATGCAGAGCCATTTTTTGGATCTGATCCTGTATAATTATACGTAATCATATATAACCATGTATGATCGTATATGATCATCAGGGCCAGGGACTTCGTGTGGAAGGGGAAATACTAGTACATATGAAAAAAAAAAAAAAAAATACGTGTGATCGGCAGTATTCGTTAATCGGTAATGTTCAGGTTTAATAACGACGATGTTTAAATGATAGAAAACTGTCAAAATCACATGTAAAAAGATCTAACCCTGCAACAAGACAAAAATTAAGACACAAGGTAAGACAAAATTCATGACTACAGATAAGACAAAAAATAAGATAAAAATTAAAACAAAATTCAAGACTAAAAATGAGATAATAAAAAAGACATAAAATAATACAAAATTCAAGACTAAAAATCAAATAAAAATTAAGACAAAATTCAAGACTAAAAATCAAATAAAAATTAAGACAAAATTCAAGACTAAAATTAAGATAAAAAATAAGACAAAAATTAAGCCTTATTTTTAGTCTTGAATTTTGTCTTACTTCGTGTCTTAATTTTTGTCTCAATTTTAGTCTCTAATTTTGTCTTAATTTTTATTTGATTTTTAGTCTTTAATTTTGTATTATTTTATGTCTTAATTTTTATCTTATTTTTAGTTTGTTTGCCAAAATTGTATTCTCTCTCACACTGGCACATACCAATCTCACGCACACGTACACACACAAACACGCAACCGGCATGTATTTTCATATAATTTGCGTACTAACGTCACCTATATGCATTGGGTAGCAGGGTTAGATCTTTTCACATGTGATTTTGACAGTTTTCAATCATTTGAACATCGTCGTTATTAAACCTGAACATTACCGATTAACGAATACTGCCGATCACACGTATTTTTTTTTTTTATATGTATTAGTATTTCCCTTTCCACACGAAGTCCCTGGCCCTGATGATCATGTATGACCTTGTCACGATCGAAGTGAGTGAAGGCGACGGGCGAAAGGGTTATTTTAAATTATTATTTAATATCGCAATGCCGAATTACCCCGTACTATAACTCAGCCAAGGAGTTCGATTGAACCGTCATGTGGTTAGTGTTAGAACATATGCGTGATTGGGCACCGATTATTTATTTATAATTAATCATAAGTTACAATATGATATTATATTTATTCTGTCATCCAACCAAGGAATTTGGGTCACGTGGCTAATATAAGAATGTTATAATTTCTTGTCGTTTATAACTTATTTGTCTATTTGTACCGAGCGGATGTACTATAGACTATTCCGTTCAATGACCTGCGTGGCGTTGGGGTAGGTTCGGGATTCCTGAGCGAGAGAGATATTGGGTCGATGAATATGGGCCCTCGAGAAGACCGTGTTCTTTCTTCGTCTTACTTTACAGTTACTATGACTCAAACTACCAGCGCTCGAATGCCAGAGAAAAGGACAGTGAATGAAGGGGCAAATGCATACAAAAACATGTGTAGTATATTGACAGATTAAATTTTACAGAATATTATAATAATGGACTTACCCCAATGGGTTGATATATCTGCACACACACTCACTTCAGATTCACCAATTTGAATCTGTGTCCGCAGATTTTATAATGTTTTATGATAATAATTAGTTGAGATTCACAAGTTAAATCTTTTCTCAGGAAATGCTATGCACGCTGAACCGAACGGCCGGCTTAGCCTTCGAATGAATTTATAATGATTTTTAGGGTTTTATTAATAGAATTAATTATTTCCGAACAAGGACTCCCATTGCCTAGGCGGTGGACGTCACGTGAAAGGAGTTTGGTTAATTCTAATGCAAACTCAAATGATTTTACTCTATGTATCGAACCTAGGAGTCCAGGTGCCTAGGCGTAGGACCTCACGAGGAAAGTTTTTAAGAATAAAATTTAAGTTGCGTAATTTATACTTTAAATAAAAGAATCGACTTACGATTATCAATCTAGGACCCCCGATTGCCGAGGCGTGGAGCGTCACGAGAACGAACTTTGAAATTGACTCAGTGAGTCTTTACTCGCGGATTTAGATGGATCCGACAAGGGTTTTATTTACGACGGTAATGACTGATTTTGATTATTTTTCCGGGGTTTATATATGAAAAGGTTTGAAAGAAAAGTGGGGCCAAAGATGATGCAAAGAATGGGATAAAGACAAAGAGAAAAAATAATATGGAAGGGTTTGATTTCTTTGGACAGCTGAAAACGACATTTTTATTACGGGAGTTCTTGGGATTTTATAGCAAACAGGATGTAAATAGAAAAATAAGTCCGCGGTGGACCGCTTAAAAATAAAGTAATAAATATATGATGACATTTACGGTCGATATATTACATACTCTAGGAAAAATATAATTTTAAAAATAATACAAAATTGAGATGAAAAATCTTCGAGGATAGAAAAAGGGACGGAGAGGTTCTGCGGGGAACCATGTAAAATTTTAGAGACTACGTTTCTATGATGACATTTATTACCAATATTTTAGGTAATTCTAAGAAATGAAATTAAAATTTTTAAGTTAAAAGAGCTTCCTATGGTGGGAAAGGGAAAAATAAGAATCCGCGGGAGACCGTGAGATTCTGTAAAACGATGTTTCTTCAAAATATATGGTGACATTTACTATCGATATTTTAGACACTTCTGAGAAATGCAATTAAAAATTAAAAATAAAATAGAATTAGAGATAGATTTCTACATTGGAAAAGAAATAGTAAGGATCCGCGGGAGACGTGGGGCCTATTAGTAACAGATGGTTAAAATCAAAAGGTCGTAAAAATTTGAGTCGAACTAGAATAAGAAAATGTTTTGACATATTTATTAAGGCCTTGAAGGTGACTTTTATTATGACCAGGGACTCGCGGCTGCGAAAGACTCAGAGAAACCTTTTCGTGGGACATCTGGTGCAGCTGTGCATAGAGAAAGAAAGACGCACTATTTTCTATGTGCTTGTTTTTATCTACGTCTCTCCTTCTTGTAACTTGACCGCTCATACTCGCATACTTTCCTGTGGAAATTCAAAGCAAACCCAAAATACGTCGTAGATATCCATATATGGTCAACGTACACATATATAACACACGCATATATACAAAACTCATGCACACATACGTTTGTACGGGTACTCATGTATTATTGTATTTTTGGTGAGTGCGCTCCGAATTCTCCAGGTTAATTCTTATAAAATAATAAAATAAGAGAAAAATTACTGAACTTAAGGTTCAGTTGAGTGGTGACTCAGGTGTGCCGATTGTTACAACCTTACATAATCATGTATGATCAACAGGATCTTTTTCGAATCTTGTCAGATCTGAGTATTCATACTGTGTTTTTCGAAAACATCAAACTCATGCATCCGGAAATATAATGTTTGCACATATTTACGAGAATATTTGTATACATTAGGGTGGGTCAAAAAAATCGAATAATTTATTTTTGACTTTATACTCTGAAAAAAGGTTTGTAGACACCTAAAAAGAATCCTCTCCAAGTATGAGCTCTTAATTATACCGGGAAGGTCCTCCGCTTTGCGGGTTTCTATTTTTTTCGAATAATCAGATAAAAAAATTTATATCTCGCTTCCAACTGCTTGGAAAAATATTCCGTGACATAGACTTTGTAAAAAATTAAATGCTCTACAAAAAAGGTCTCTTATGATTTTTTCAAAAACTCAACCGATCAAAAGACATTCATAGTTG
Organism: Microplitis manilae; assembly: GCA_030273425.1. NCBI lineage: Eukaryota > Metazoa > Arthropoda > Insecta > Hymenoptera > Braconidae > Microplitis > Microplitis manilae. The sequence goes on along the minus strand of CP092725.1, from coordinate 16,222,684 downwards.
AAGTTTGGCTATTTTAAGGAAAATATTCGTTTTTATTATGAATTTTATAAGTTGATGAAAAAAAATTATTTCAAATTTCGGAACTTATGATTTTGTAGGAAATTTACTGCTCCACAAAAATGGTCTCTAATGATTTTTCGATTAAGTGAAGCCGTTACGAGATATCCATCGTCAAACATTAACGAATATCAATATTTCCAGTTTTTGATCAATAATTCGATAAATTTAAATTTGAATTATTAGTTTCGGGAAAAGTTTTATAAATTTGAGTTTCGATGGATAAAGAAATGTTATAACAATTTTTTTGATATTGTTTTCAGTCTTGATCTTGTTTGATTGCATTAAAACAAAAAATTAGAGCATTTTTTTCGACATATAGCCAACGATTAGTTCAATTTAAAGTGAATGACACATTTCTTTGTCAAATTTGATATGAAAAGTATTGAATCGAGTAAAAAAAAACCAGTATTTAACTTTTTTATACATAAATTTTTTTATTAAATTATCAATTGCAATATAATCGTCAATATTTTTAACATAACAGTACGCTATTACTATAAATAATTTACTTTATTGCAATTTGGATATGTTTTTTGATGTTCTTTGACAACTAGCAATAAGTACTGGAATTGTTCTTCGTTTGTTATCGTAATCATTGACTATATGTCGAAAAAAATGCTCTAATTTCATGTTTTAATGCAATGAATCAAGCTCAAGACTGAAAACAATATTAAAAAAATTGTTTATAACATTTCTTTATCCATCGAAACTCAAATTTATGTAAATTCTCCTGAAACTAATAATTTAAATTTAAATTGATCGAATTATTGATCAAAAACTGGAAATATTGATATTCGTTAATGTTTGACGTTAGATATCTCGTAACGGCTTCACTTAATCGAAAAATCATAAAAGACCATTTTTGTAGAGCAGTAAATTTCCTACAAAACCGTGAGTTCCGCAATTCGAAATGATTTTTTTTCATCAACTTATAAAATTCATAATAAAAACGAATATTTTCCTTAAAATAGCCAAACTTTAACTATGAATATCTTTTAATTGGTTGGGTTTTTGAAAAAATCATAAGAGACCTTTTTTGTAGAGCATTCAATTTCTTACAAGGTCTATGTCACGGAATATTTTTCCAAGCAGTTGAAAGCGAGATATAAATTTTTTTATCTGATTATTCGGAAAAAATAGAAACCCGAAAAGCGGAGGTCCTTCCCGTTATAATTAAGAGCTCATACTTGGAGAGAATTTTTTTCAGGTGTCTACGAACCTATTTTTCAGAGTATAAAGTCAAAAATAAATTATTCGATTTTTTTGACCCACCCTAGTATACATTATTATTAAAATGTATGTTGTATAACATGGCTGCGTGTACTTATGTTGAAATTGAAATCGAATAATACCGTTAATAGTCGTAAATCTACCATAACAGAATCTTAGGTTGCATGATGAATAAAATTTATTGTCAAGAAATTAATATTAAAAATCAATAATTTAATTAAATATTAAATTTTTATTATTATTTAATATTTTTTTATTGAATTTATTAATTAATCATTCGAAAAATGTTTAATATTTTCTAAATTTAATATTTAATCATTTATAAAAAAATATTAAATTCAGAGATTAATAAATATATATTATATACTTTATACAAACCCGTGAAAAATGATTCATACATGGCCATGCATGAATGCTCCATGCATGGCCATGTATGAAAATTGGCCAGACATGGCCATGTATGGCCATATATGACCATGTATGGCCATGTATGACCATGCATGGCCATGTATGACCATGCATGGCCATGTATAACTATACATAGCTTGATACGGCCATACATGACTTGATATGACTAGGTATAGAAATTTTAACTAAATAAAAAAAAATTATTTTAATTTTTTTTTTTTTTTTTAATTATTTTGGCGACGCAGAGATTATCAGATATGCGAATAATCCTAATCGAATTGGAAATTTTTAATTCAGAGAATAAACGCTAGACTTATTAATAACACCACCTGCTTCAGTAGGATTCGAACCCGGGACCTTCCGTACGAGAGACCGACGCTTTGTTGACTAAGCTATGCGACCGACAGTTACAACGAAGTTTACTTGTGCTACGTAAGATTGAAAGGATATAATCACTTTCGAAAAAGCAAAATATAATCATCAATATGCTGTTAGTGATATCAAAAAAATTTTCTATTTTTTTTCACTACAACATTCTGTTTATAAGTAATTCTAAAAGTTAGCTCAAATTTTTTATATCCGTGAAAAATGAATCATACATGGCCATATATGAATCATACAAGGCCATATATGGCCATGCATGGCCGTATATGGTTCATACATGGTCATACATGGAGCATATATGGCTATACATCGAGTATATATGGCCATACATGGGCATACGAACTTTTTTAATTTTTTTTCTTTCATTATCTCATAAACAACAAGACCTACAAAAAAAATGTAAATGACAATTTTATAGGAAATTTAATTTCCTACAAAAAAGGTCCCTAGCACCGAATCACTCAGATAGATTTTCTGAGATATTAGTCAAATAAAAAAGCAGTATTTTCTAAGATTTGATTCGACATTTTATGGGAATTCAATGCTACGTAAACTTCAATAATTAATATCTCAGAAAATATCGATCGAAGTGATTTAAAGCTAAGGACCTTTTTTGTAGGAAATCGAATTTCCTATAGAATTGTTACTCATATTTTTTCTGTAGGTCTTGTTGTTTATGAGATAATGAGAGAAAAAACAAGAATTCTATGAAAAAATTTAGTTTAGCGGTCTGTACTACCCCACTCGTATGAGTTACGACTTCGCGACAAAGGGTACTTTTGAAGAGCATTCAATTCTGAGAAAATCCCGACTTTGGGCGAGATGATGTCATAAAATGCCACGACGTTACAGAAGTTTAAAACATAAAAACCCAAGTTTACGTGTATTTCGAATGGGATATCTTCGCCTGCTCTGGGAAAGTACTTTATATTAATATCAAGGGCTTAAACTCTCAGGGAATTTTTTGGGGGGTGCTTCCAACAAAATTTCTTGATGGGAGCGAAAAAAAAAATAGTCGCTAAAAAAAGCAGTCTAATATATAGTCATCCAGACTATGTATGACCATGCATGGCCATACATGGCCTTGTATGATTCATATATGGCCATGCATGACTATTCAAAAAGTTCGTATGCCCATGTATGGCCATGTATGAACCATATACGGCCATGCATGACCACATATGTTCAATTAATCACTGACATATATAGTCATACATGTCCATGCATGGCCATATATGGCCTTGTATGATTCATGTATGGCCATACATGCTCCATGTATGCTCCATGCATGAACCATATATGGCCATGCATGGCCATGTATGATTCATTTTTCACGGGAAATATTATTAGATTATTAACTTTGAATATTTATTATTTTAATTTAATATTTGATTGTATCAAATTTAGTGTTTAGTAAATTTTGTATTAAATTTAGTGAATTATTCATTAAATATTCAATAATCAATAATCAATATTTAAAATCGATAATATAATAATATTTAGTATAAATTATATTAAATGATAATATAATAATTTATATCAATAAATTATTCATCCGGAATTTTAACCTCAATTATATCAGAACACTTAAAAAAGAATATAAGAACAATTTTTTTTAACTAATATTTACGAATAATAAATAATATTCTTCAAAATGTTCAATTCAAATCACTTCAGCGATTCAGTATATATAATTATTAATCACATCTGTGTGAATTGTATATGCATATACAATTCGCACTTGCATTAAAGTAAAACACGTGTTGTGTATGCCGCAACTTCAACATTTATTTAGTTTTCATGTCGTCCCTGTGCGCACGCATCGTAAAATCTTAATCTCATCATTTTTCCATAACGCACTTGGAGAAGTATAATTATAAATACTTAAGTCAAATATAATCATACATGAATAGATACGATTATGCCTGGTTGTTTTTCCTCGTAAAAGGCTGCAGATAGAATCAGGCATGTTCATGCATGATCATACATGAAGTCATAAATGAGCTCATATATAATCATACATGAACAGATATGATCATGTCTAAAAATTTTCCCCTATTTGAGGACAGATATGACCATACATGATCATATATGGCTTCATATATGAGCTCATATATAATCATGTATGAACAGGTATGATCATGCATGATCATACATGACGTCATGCATGATCAGATATGCGATCATATAGGATCATACATGAACAGACATGATCATATCTGAGCTCATAGATGATCATACATGAACAGATATGATCATATGTAAGCATTTTTTTCCGGGTATGTGCAAGTTTATTGCCAATAATAATAATGATAATAATAATAATAATAATAATAATAATAATAATAATAATAATAATTCTTTGCAAGAAAATGCAAGCGCTGGATGTAATGTAGGAAGATGTGTAGCACAGTATAATTTTTTGTTACGAGTATATCGCTGGTAATATACAGTAATAGTTAATTAAACTAACCTTATTTATAATAATTAATAGCGAAACAATAAAATATAATTGCAAGATATTTGCCAATAATGTACCGAATATCGCAAGTTAATTACCTGAGTTACAATTAGGTTTTGCAACTAATTTGCCGGAATTAATGCTAGATAATTAATATAAAAACGTCTGTACGCTAATTGATCCAGGATCGAAGTGATTAACCGATAAATTTTGGTGTAGGACTAGCCTCGGGATTCTGTCCCCATTTCACCCTTATGGTCATTCATCAACGTGAAAATTAGTCATGTACCCCAGCACTATGATTTGTGTAGTTTCAGACGGCAACAAGATGGGGAAAATGGGAACCGCAAAGCTGAGGACGATGAAGACAATTCACATGGTCTCAATATATATTAATATATGTGTACATGAGAGATCTATATATATGTATGTATATATGTATAAATATATATATATACGCCACATATATATATATATATATATATATATATATATATATATATATATATATATATATTAGGGTGGCGCAAAAAAACCGACTATTTTTTTTTTTCGATCTCGCATGAAAATTTGTTGGTTTACGATGTTTTAAGAAGCTACTCCAAAAATTAGCTCGATAAAAAATTTTCAAGAGGTCGCTCACGAATTTTGAAAATATTACAAATGATTGAAATTTGGATTTTTGATTTCTAAATTTTTTCTTTCTCGTGGCAGCAATAGTTTATATTGGTGAAATCATGACTACGCTGAAAATTTAATCTCAAAATTTAAATATTTAAACGGCGCTCAAGAATTTTGAATATTAATTGATAGTATGTGACTAATACTTTGAATTGGTTGTTGTATTTTTTTTATGACTCAATTATTTTCATTTCAGTAAAATATAACTTTTGCATAACCAAAAATATACAGGACAGTCTTGAACAATAAAATTTGCTAAGTTTTGAATAAGCGAAAAAACCTACAAATTGAATTAAAAAATAAAAGAGTATGTAAATAACTTATTATTTCCATTTCTCGGGTTATATTTTTGTTCACTGTGATGCCAATTGGTGGTGAAAAAATCGAGAAGCTTTATTATTAACATTGAAGGGTCGCTCGAAAACGTTTAAAAGACAGCACTCGGAAGCATTCAAATTTTTTGAGCGAGGTTTAAAAATTCAAATTTTGGGCTTAAATTTTCAGCGTAGTCATGATTTCACAAATATAAACTATTGAAGCCATGAGAAAGAAAAAAATTTGAAATAAAAAAGTCGAATTTCGATCATTTTTGATATTTTTAAAATTCGTGAGCGACCTCTTGTAAATTTTTTATCGAGCTGATTTTTGGAGAGGCTTCTCAAAACATCGTAAACCAACAAATTTTCATGAGAGACTCGAAAAAAAAAATAGTCGGTTTTTTTGCGCCACCCTTATATATATATATATACACTAGTCCCAAAAATTATGGTATAGAAAAAAAAATCGAAATTCTTGGGTGATTTTCAACATGCTGTAACTCGGTGAAAAATAAACGTAGAGTAAAAAGGCCATTCGGTAGCCGAAATGGAAGGTAGATTTTTTAATTAATCGATATAAAAAGTTAGTTTTATACATACATATCTTGTGATATATGTTAGTGTATAGTCATGACATAAATTAAACTGATTTTCTAAGAGTTAGGGTAAAAAAGGACAGCGATTATTTTCGATAGAGAACTTCAGATAGTTGATTTGACATAACATTATGTAGGTAATAAACGTTGTACCAAACTAACCTCCACATAAATAAAAAATATTGCAAATTTAATTAGTATTAGATCATAATTGTAATCGCTGTTACAATGGCAAGATCAGTTATAATTATAGGACGTACAGGTACGATTGGAACATCATAAATAATAAGAGAAATACTTTTAAAATATGAAATAGCTGTAAAATTTACAGGTTATTCTATCCACAATAAAATACACGTAACAAAATTGGATTATAATGGGAAATGCATAAGTTACCTGGTATGAAAACCATATTTTCAACATTTTTTGATTCCATTAAAATTTTCAAGACTATCAAATTATTGGAAGAAATAGTCAAAACATAAAGCTTAGAGTCATAAATTAAAGATTATTAGACGAGTTTTCAGATACTTTTTACGGAAATCGTATATGAATATTAGTTTTAAAGTTATATAAGCTTTAGTAGTGATTAATAACTGATTTTTACGAAAAATCATGAAAATTTCAAACAGCCATAATTTCAAAACTATCTGAACGATTCAGCCCATCTTTGAACTTGATCGAGGTAATCACGTATAGAATAAGTGTGGTAAATTTCATTACGGTCCGATAAGAAGTGTGGGCGCTATCGTAATGACAAGACCAGTGATAATCATTGGGATGAGAGGTACATTTGATACATCGTAAATAATAAAAGAAATACATTTAAAATACAAAATAGCAGTGAAAATTACAGGCTATTTTGTGCACAATAAAATACAACTGACGAAACTGGATTTTAATGAGACAAGCATAATTTATGTGGAATGAAAACCATATTTTCAACATTTTTTGATTCCGTTAAAATTTTCAAGGCTATAAAATTATCGGAAGAAATGGTCTAAATATAAAGTTTAAGGTCACAAATTGAAGCTTATTAGTCAAGCTTTAAAATACTTTTTACAGAAATTATCTATGAGTTTTAGTTTTAAAGTTATATGGACTTTAATAGTGATTAAATACTGATTTTTTCGAAAAATCGTTAAAATTTCAAACAGCTATAACTTCTAAACTAATCGACCGATTCAGCCCATCTTCGAACTTAACCGTGATAATTACATATAAAATAAGTGTAGAAAGTTTTATTAAGATCGGAAAAGAATTGTAGACGCAATCGTGTCCTCAAAAGTCGGTTCTATTACATAAATATATATATATATATATATATAAATATACATACATATATAAATTTTTTAACGAATGGTATTTTTGAACTCTATTCAACTAATTATGATAGTTTATGACAAAATTCCTTGTAAAATCGACCATGAGGACAAATACAATAGTTAGATTTTTAAAAAAATCTACCTAAAACAAAATAAGCAAATTGTAGCCTTAAGTTTCTAGTTTTCACATCTCTACCTTAAATATTTTTATCATGCTCGGTTCCGGAGTAATCTCAAGAAAACTGACAAAAAAAAATTTTTTTTATTTTTGCTCGTCTTTCAACAAGTCTATGGGCTTCAATAAATTTTTTTGAATGATATGTTTCTATACCTCTTTTAGGAAATTTCATGCTCTTCAATTTGGCGGGCTCAAAAAGTCTCTACGACGAGTTGGCGCAGAGTTATCATTGATCAAAGCAAAAAAGTCCATTTTCGCTTTGATAATTGATAACTCCGGACGTATTGGTTGTACAGAGAATGGAAGAAGGGTTTTGAAAACTGGAAAACATTATCTATGAGACAAAATTAATCGCTTTTGATAGAAAAATTTTTTTTAAAGCGATAATGTTTATTAAAAAACAGGTCTAAATTCGCATATTTAAGGATATTCGGAAATCTTGCTATAACTTTGGATATTATGGATGAACAAAGGATATCATCGTTTTTTTTTTAACCTCAAAGTGTCCTCAAAAAAAACCCTGAAAATTCCAAAGCGCTGCGATTTTTCTTTCTTAGTGTCCCGAAGCTTAAAATTTATCGATTTTGCCGAAAATGTCGATAATTGGTAGTTTCTCGGTTTTTGGTCATTTTTTCGATTTCAAAATTTTTTTTTCACCAGTAATCGTGATTTTTTTGATCAAAAAGATTTATTATCGAAAAAAATCGAAAAAAAAAAATTTTGAAAAAAAAATTGATCAAAGAAATCGAGATTACTGGTGGAAAAAAATTGTGAAATCGAAAAAATGACCAAAAACCGAGAAACTACCAATTATTGACATTTTCGGCAAAATCGATAAATTTTAAGCTTCGGGACACTAAGAAAGAAAAATCGCAGCGCTTTGAAATTTTCAGGGTTTTTTCAGGACACTTTGAGGTTGAAAAAAAACGACGATATCCTTTGTTCATCCATTACATCCAAAGTTATAGCAAGATTTCCGAATATCTCTGTACATTCTCTGTACAACCAATACGTCCGGAGTTATTGATTATCAAAGTTAATATGGACTTTTTTGCTTTGATCAATGATAACTCGGCGCCAACTCGTTGTAGAGACTTTTTGAGCCCGCCTAATTGAAGGGCATAAAATTTCCTAAAAGAGTTTTAAGGTCATACTATCAAAAAAAATTTATTGAAGCCCATAGACTTGTTGAAAGACGAGCAAAAATTTTGAAAATTTTTTTTTTCGTCAGTTTTCTTAAGATTACTCCGGAACCGAGCATGATAAAAATATTCGAGGTACAGATATGAAAACTAGAAACTTGAGGCTACAATTTACTTTTTTAACTTCCCGCTAAAAAAATTGCAAATTTTCAAAAATTCGGGAAGTTATTGGTTTCTGTCCGATTTGTGAAAATCGAAATTCCAACAGATGTCGACGTTTTAAGGTCCTAGGAAGCTATTTTGACTAATTTCACGATGATGTCCGAGTGTATGTATGTACGTACGTACGTACGTATGTAAATATCTATAACTTCTGAACGAATGAACCGATTTTGATCGTCAAGGTGTCATTCGACGCAGTTTTTCAATATCTTGAAGCTGAAAAAGAATGAGCTTGATCGGTAGGGCTCGTTCGGAGATATTCCAAAAATAAACTTTTTTCAAAAATGTTTTTTTTGGATAACTTTTAACGGGCTCAATGGATTAATTCCAAAATGGACTGGGCTCTGGAGATTCATAAGCCGCGTCGAATGCCACCTCAAACATCGAAATCAGTTAATTCTTTCAAGAGAAACCGTCGTCGAAAGAATTAAAAAAAAAAAATTTTTCAGTATTTTGAAAATCTCTCAAAAACGACTGGATGAATCAATTTAAAAATTTGATCAGTTATAGAACTCAATGAAACGCGTCGATTGCCACCTTAAACGTCTCAATCGGTTTATTTGTTCGAGAGATATCGTTGTAGAAAAAATGGTAAAAAACGTTATTTTTTGAAAACAAAAGCATACAAAAGTATTTTCGAGCTCGAAGCGCACGAAAATGTATCTACTAGAATTTTTCGAGCTCAAGGAGCTCGAAATACGCGGGAAGTTTTGGGGCTGGCCCGCAGGGTCAACCGACAGACCGATTTTTTATTTTTACTCTACGATCTTTTTTCACCGAGTTACAGCATGTTGAAAATCACCCAAAAATTTCGAATTTTTTTTCTATCCCTTAGTTTTTGGGACTAGTGTAAATAATAAAATAATTCTTCAGGTTTATCTTTTTTTCTTGCTTAAAAGTATAATTGATTGTTGAGTTCTGTTTCTTGTGTGTTTATGATATTCATTTGACTTACACAATCTGTTCATTTTCTTGGTTAAAAATATTCGTTTATTTTTTATTTGGTTTAATCAAAGTTTTTTGGTTTTTTCTAGTTTTAATTCCATATTAATGTTTATATCACTGATTTTTTTCGTTTGTGTTAATTAGTTTATAAATAAATCAAATATTTATTTTTGCAAGTTACTGATTTTTCCTTTTATTTACGGTTACATTTGTTTTCTTTGACCTGTGAATAAATAAAATAATAATTCAAAAACTATTAACTATGGCGGTACAGGATACTCGTATTCCACTTTACCGTTATATTCTGAGAGAATTGCAAATACCACAAGATCATTTTAGACTCGAAGCTGACTGTGCTCGGTGCTTGTTATGTACGACAGGATTAGCCACGTTAGAACGTTACACATTTGAACGTCATCTGAATAGTGCGAAACATCGGCAAGCTATCAATAGACAAAACCAGCCAGTTTTTTCAAGCCGCTAACACCTCCCAAACTTAAGTAGTAGACAGTCTCCATTCTCCAAAGATTTCACTGCCGCACGTACCAAGTCTGATATTTGTTTTGATAAAGTGTGTCAACTTGATTCTGTGAGATTTCTCGAAACCCACACAAAACAGAAATTTCCTGATCCAACAACAATAAGTAAAACTTACGTGCCAATTATTTATAATGAAACTTTAGAGGCAATAAGGGAAGAAATAGGAGATAATTCTATTTTGATTTCTGTAGATGAAACGATTGATTCGCAACGTCGATGCGTGACCAATATTATTATTGGTGCATTGTGCAAAGATAGAACGTCAACGGGTGAATGTGGTGAAGTTAAGACATCAAATGCGGCAAACATGGTGGCATATGTAACAACTTCCTTAAATGAATTTTGGCCAAGAGGGTTTGATTCCAATCGAGTTCTGTTATATTCAACTGATGCAGCACCATATATGAAAGCGTCTACAGAAATTTTGAAAAGAACTTATCTCAAACTTGTCAATGTGACATGTTTGGCAGACGCATGTCATAACATTGCTGAAAAAGTTAGAGAGTGTTATGGAGAAGTGAACGACGTCATTGCTAACGCCAAAGAAGTTATTTCAAAATCAAAAACACGGGTTGACGCATTTAAAAACGCTCTTCCTAATATTTCATTACCCCCAAGACCAGTAACAACGCGATGGGGCACTTGGATTCAAGCTTGTCAGTATTACTGTCTTCACTACGATGAAGTGCGAGAAGTTCTTACGGGATTTGAGGACAACAGTGAAGCTATGAGAAACCTGCAAGAAAGCTCAGAAAGGCCTGAAAACAAGGAAGAATTCGATGACATTACAGCTAAATTCTCGTGTCTGGTTGATGCTATTAAGCAACTACAGACGAGAGGATGCTGTTTAGCACAAGTATGTGACATTATTACGGAATTAAAACGACAATTTGAAGAAGATATAGACATATATCAAGAAATTTGCAACAAAGTAGTGCAAGTTTTCGAAAGTAACAGAGGACTGACACAAATGATGAATCTGAATGAATGTATTATTAATAGAGCGATACCGAACTTACCGAATCATTGGAATAATAATGACACCCTGTGGATGAAATTTGCACCATTAATCTGTGCTGATATTGAAAGGTCATTTAGTGTATATAAAGCTTATTACCGCAGCAATAGACAAAGCATGCAATTTGAAACATTGTGTCAGCACATTGTGATCAATTACAACAAAAGTGTAGGACGTGAGGAAGATAATGTAAGAGAGGACTTTGATTTAGATGAGTGAAAAAAACCTCTATTTACAGGAAAAGCTGTTAGCAAGATGACGAGCGAAACCGTCATAAAGGTTATCAGAAAGATTGTCAGCAGGATCATAGGTAAGATTGCAAGCAAGACAATCAGTAAAATCACATGCAAGACGACCAGCATAACTGTCAGCAAGATCACATGAATGAACACCTGCAAGACAGTCAGAAAGATCGCATCTATGAACTCCAATGAGATCGACAGTACGAGTGTCAGCAAGATCACGAGCAAGATTGTCAGCAAGGCTGTGAGCAAAGTCATCAGCAAGATGGCGAGCAACATCGCGAGAAAGACTGTCAGCTAGACTTCCAGCAACATTCTTAGCAAGATCGCAAAAAAAGTTATCAGCGAAACTTTCAGCAAGATCGTCAGCAAGACTGCAAGCAAGATCCTCAGCAAGATCGCGATCAAGATCGTCAGCAAGACTGCGAGCAAGATCGTCAGAAAGGTCGCGAGCAAGATCATCGGCAAGACCGTCACAAATATCACAATAAAAAATGCTAACAGGACTGTTAGCAAAATGGCGAGCAAGATCCTCAGAAAGATTGCAAGCAAGATCGTCAGCAAGATCGCGAGCAAGATCATTAGCAAAATCGCGAGCAAGATTTCTAGAAAGATTGTAAGCAAAATTGTCAGCGAGTTCGCGAGCAAGACTGTCAGCTAGACTGACAGCAACATTATTAGCAAGATCGCAAGCAAAATTACCAGCAAAAATTTCAGCAAGATCAAGAGCAAGATCATCAACAAGATGGCGAGCAAGATCGTCAGCAAGACTGCGAGCAAGATCACGAGCTAAATTTCCAGAAAGATTGTAAGCAAGATTGTCACCGAGTTCACGAGCAAGATCGTCATTAAGATAGTGAACAAGATCGTGAGCAAGATGGTCAGCAAGATCGCTAAGAAGACTACGAGCAAAGCTATGAGCAAGACATCGAGCAAGACTGCGAGCGAAATTGTCAGCAAGACTGCCAGCAAGACCACGTTCAACATTGAAAGCAAGACTGACAGCAACATCTAGTGCAATACCATGATCCAGATCACCACCAAGACTGCCATTAAGATCACACTTGAGATTGCCAGGAAGACTGTCAGAAAGATCAGATATATTGTCGCCAGTGAAATAACCAGCAAGACTGTCAGAAACACTACCAGCAAGATCGTCAGCAAGATTACGAACAACACGATCAGCCAGATCAGTCAATCTTCATGCTAGTTCACACCATTTTGATAATTTCCAGCCTAATAATCAGTCCAACTTCACGATAATTCAAATAATTATCATTGAGCTTTTGAATATAGTTTGCAAGTTATCGTCTAATTTCTTATAGCTTCCATTTTTTTTAACTTCCCGCTAAGAAAATCGATGATTTTCAAAAATTTCGGGAAGTTATTGTTTTCACCCCGATTTGCAAAAATCGAAATTTCATCAGATGTCAACGTTTTGAGGTCTTAGGAAGCTATTCTGACTGTTTTTAGAATGATGTCCGAGTGTCTGTATGTATGTATGTATGTATGTATGTATGTATGTGTGTGTGTGTGTGTGTCTGTGTGTGTGTGTGTGTGTGTGTGTGTGTGTATGTGACCGGCCTATAACTTTTTAACTAATGAACCGATTTAGATGGTTGAGGCGGCAATCGAAAGAGCTTGTTGGCCATCAACTTTTCTGAAAATTTCAGATTATTCGATCAAGTAGAATCGAAAATATTGGCGAATTACGTTAAAAAAAATTTTTTTTTTTTGGTTTTTTATTGATTTCTCAGAACCGAGTCTAACGATCGACTTTAAAATCTAATCAGCTCTCGGACTTAGTAAGGCGCGTCGATTTCGCCCTTAGCCATCTCAATCGGATAATTCGTTCTAGAGTTATCGTGGGAAATATAAATGGTAAAAAATGTTTTTTTGCGAATATATTTGAAACAACTGAACTAAACAATTCCAAAATCTGGTAAGCTTTAGAGTTTATTAAAACGCGTCGATTGCCACCTCGACCATCAAAATCGGGTCATTTGTCTATGAGTTATCGCGGGAGATAGAAATGATAAAAAACGTTTATTTCGAAAACAACGGCATCCAAAAGTATTTTCGAGCTCGAAGAGCTCGAAACTGTATTCCTGACAATATTTTCGAGTTCAAGGAGCTTGAAATGAGCGAGAAGTTTTGGGGCTGGCCCGCAGGGTCAACCGATAGACCGATTTTTTTAAATTTTTTTATTACGCTTTTTGACATCGACATTCATGGGTACCGCAGTTTCTTGTGTCGGTGTCAAAACCGGGTGTGCTTTGTTCTAATTCCTGCGAATGGAGTGAATGGAGAGCTGAAGCTCTGCATTATAAATGGGGATGAATTATGTTGCGCACGAGAAGTACCAACGGTTGAATTATTACCGCGGCAGTGAGCGTGCGCTCTCGGTGTAAGGATCAAAGTCCTCACTTTTCGTATACTAATTTTTAGCTTCTTAACTTTTCTTTACCCAATAAATTTTTTACTGACAAATTAATTATTTTTTTTATACTCAAATTATCAATAGCCAGTAAAAAAATTATGTACAGGCATCTGATACTTTTTTTTATAGAGAATTTAATTCTTCACAAAATTGTATTAATGTAAATTTATCGTTTCAATATTCAAGCTCAAAGACTTATTTATGAACTGGGTAATAATAATGAAAATAAAATGACATAATTAATCTGGTCATTAAATGCTGCTTTGTCATTATTTAGAGCTTAAATAATTTTATTGTTAAAAAATATTTGCCTTTAAAAAGTAGAACCTGAAGTAAAATAAATTTTTATTAAAAAAAAAGTAGATGAGAATTGTCCTATTCATATTGTATTATAAATTTTTCTCAGAAATTGAATACGTATCTTTATAAAAACAAAGTTTGTGAAAAGTTTCGCGAGATCCATCATCGCGGTGGTGTTTCTTGTGGGTTTTGTGTTTCTGAAACGAGAATAATATGAATAGAAGCCCGGTACAACGACGACAGCGTACCTTCTCTCCATTGTAAATTCGTTCTCCATTGTCTTATTGTTGAGTCCGTCCGAGGCAGTACACCACAGCTTCTTGCCTCGATGGTGTCTTGCGTGTCAACACTCGGGGAAATTTTAGTTTCGTGCGTCCGCTCTTTCCTAAGGATCTTTTATCTCTTCTTTCAAAATATATAATAATATAAATTTTCATTAAATCAACTTTACTGTTTGCTTAGAACATTGTGTCACAACTTTTGACTTCTTAACCTTTGGCGCTGATTGAAACTCTTTTGCATACGAGACATTTCCGTTTTCTCGGCAAGAAAACAAGCATTTTTTTTCGATAGAAATTATATCTATACCTGGTCAATTTATCACATGAATGATTTAAAATATCAAACGGTATTTAGCCATGAAATAGCTTATCATGTTATTATGATTTCCTTGGTCCTTGATCCGTAAACTCGTCTTCTAATCTATTCACTTGATCTCCGCATTAACAATCTCCTATGCTTGACCACTTTGCCCCCAGGGAATGTAATCAGATATCAGGTATTCCGGCTTAATAAACTCAACTTTGTCATTAGTGTTTTAATCGATTAATCAAACGATTTAATTAAAACTTCATCTGTTATTATTGTAATTTTTCAAAAAATAATTTGGAAAAATTTTGGCCAAAGTTTAAATTAAAATAACTCATAAACTATTGCGTTTATGTGAAATCTCATGGAGCACTTTCTTATGGGAAATTTAATTTTCTATAAATTTGTTCCTATACAATTCTATCGTATCTGTGATAGAAAACTCGTAATTTTGATTTTGAACCAGTCAATCTATAAATGAGTTCAAAATTTGATTCCATGAATACTCTAGAAGCTTCAAATTTAATTTCTGGCTAAACTATTGAAAATATGACAAATATATATCAGTACAACTTTGTAGGAAATTCAATTTCCTATAAAAAAGTATTCGGTAACTTAGTCCGTAAGCTTAATGGTTTAGACGCAATTTTAATTCGAAGTATGAAAAATTTAATTATTTATTCAGTTTTACTAAAATAAATTGAATTTAATTTTTAATTATTTTGTCAAAGCGGTTGAAAGTAAAAAGTTTTATGAAAAAATAAAAAAATTAGTGGTTAGATTATTGAATGGAAACTGTGGGTGGCATTCAATTGGTTAAAGATGAGAGAGAATGGGAGAGGGACAGATTAGATTAGATTAGATAACAGTTTATTGTTCATAGGGTTGAACAAAATAGTACAAAAATTTAGCAACAAATAAGAAATAATCAAAAATTATAAAGCAGTTAATACAGTGTGTATATATAATATAGGTTAACAAAGAATTAGTTAAGACATCACTTAGTGATTTAAATTTTCAAATTGAGATGTAACGAGTTTATCACAGGCTATCCACCGGCTTCTTGCTGTAAAAGCCAGTGATGTAGAGCGGTCTTGAATGCCGATGTGCTCTGAATGAGTTTCAGAGAGTCAGGAAGATCATTCCACAGATAAGGTCCAGCAATGGAAAAGGCAGCTCTGTAGGCATCAGTTCGATGATTGGGTACAACAAGAGTAGATGCTGAAAGTTGGCTACGTAGTGGTCTAGCAGGAACATGAGCAAGTAGCAGGTCAGTCAGATATGGTGGGCGACGGTATAGACAAGCATTCCTAACCGCAATGATTAAGGAACGAGATCTTGCTTGTCCAACTGATAGCCAGCCGAGATCAACTCTAGCTTGAGTAATAGGAGAGTCCCACGGAAGTCCCAGAACAAATCTAACACCCTTGTTGACCAATCTCTGGAGTTTGGTGTCCAATACCGACCCAATGCCATGCAGGACAGCTGAACAGTAGTTGACGTGTGGCAGAACTAAGGCATTTACCAGGTTCTTGCGAGTATTCACATCAGTGAAAGTACGCAAGCCATATAAACCATAAAGCGCAGAGTTAATCTTGGCAGCCACATGCTTCACATGATCTGCAAAGGTAAGTTTAGAATCCAGGATGACTCCCAGGTTACGCACCGATGAAACGAACTCAACATGGATACCGTCACAGCCAAGTTTGAAAGCAGAGGTGTCAATAGAGTTGATAAAAGGTCTGGACCCGAGGATTATGGCTTTAGTCTTGCCCAGATTTAATTTAAGTTCATTCGAGATGGCCCACTGATTAATACGAGCAATGTCTTCATTGATCTTAACTATACAATCATCCATATCCCGTGGGTAACACGGTAGATAGATCTGCAGATCATCCGCATACAGCAGTCTTTTACACCAATGAATACAAGAGCCAATATCATTAATGAAGAGTGAAAATAGCAAAGGTCCAAGGATTGAACCCTGTGGAACACCAATATTAGTACGAATCCAATCAGTAAGTTCACCACCATCATGCTTTACAGCTTGCTCTCTACCAGAGACATAGGAAACAATCCAGCAGGCAGCAGACGAAGAGAATCCAATTTTTATGAGCTTGCGTATTAGCAGTGTAGGAACAACTGTGTCAAAGGCCTTGGAAAAATCAAAGAGAACCAGAATGGTAACCATACGCTTATCCATGTTATATCTCACGTCATTAAGCAGTTTTAGCAAGGCTGTTTGAGTGCTATGCCCAGTGCGGAAGCCACATTGTAGTGGATCAAGTAGATTATGTTCATCAAGGTACAGCGATATCTGATTAAAAACAACCCTTTCCAATACTTTACCCAAAATAGGTAGCAAAGCAATCGGCCGATAGTCATTAGGTGTTGAGGGTGTCGAGACCTTGTTGATTGGCACTATTATAGCCCTTTTCCAAGCATCAGGAAAAGTATTGCCACTTAAAGACGCATTGAAGATGCACGTTATGTGATCCAGGACCGTAGGTAAGATAGCCAACAGCATCTTCCTAGATATTCCATCGGCTCCAACTGCATCAGTGCTTAAAGAGGTTAAGATTTTACGAACTTCATCAGCATTAGTCTCTTTAAATTGTAACTCAGGTTGCAAGCCTGATTTGGTTACAGAGAGAGAGAGAGAGAGAGAGAGAGGATGGGAGTGGATGAAAACTGAGGGATTTTGTTGGAACGCGCTCACTATGGGGTTAATACCACAGGTTATAGGCTGATGGTTGAAGTCTGCGGGTGTCGGTGGTGAAGCGGGTGGGAGCTAGTGAAGGTGATTTGGTTTTATTAAAACTGTCAACGTGACACTGGTTGAAGCCTGAATGCGTGCAGTTGTCGGTAAATTCATTGCCATTATACAGATTTAATTTATATAAATAAAATATAAATAACTAATAATATATTTTCATTTTTTCATCATACCTAATTTAAAAATGTGATAAGCAAACAAAATTAATAATTATAATTTATTCCACTTTTCATTTTGATGCATAAAAAATTTAAAAAATTACAAAAACCTTTGATCGGCAAATGAAAGAATGAAATATTAATTCAAAGTTCCTCAAATTAAACGGAAAAAATTACAATAATTCCAGCCGAAAATCTCATTACTCAGTTGTCAGAAAATCAAGTACTTATTTTAATCCGTTAAAAATTGTAATACAGCTAAACTCAGTAATTCTTAACTTTTTGTTGAGTTACTCTCGTTATCTACACTCGCAACTATTTTTATCACTCAGTAATTTTTTTATATTATAGAAATAGAAATTTTCCCTGTTCATCTCTTTATGATTTCGCCCTCTCTCTCCCACTCGCTGGCACTCAACCCACCCAACAAAATCCCGGACAATTTATCGTTTTATTGTCGACAAATTACTGTTAGTAATTCTGTTCATTACAACATTTTACTCCTATTCCTCTTTTCATCCTCTACATATTTATTTCCTCTTCATTGCTATTAAATTCACAAGAATATCTCTCCCGACTCTGCCGCATCTGCTGTAAATTAAATCGCTCAGAAAATTCTATTCTCTTAGCGGTTAAAATATTTTTTAAAATTTCATTTATTAATAATAAATAATAATTATAATAATAAATTTCTATGGAGATGAAACTGTAAATTACTTTAATGACAACAATTCAATTAGCTTTCAGAAAGTCTCTTAACTATATATATATACATATGTGGATGCAAGGATAATTGTGGAGCCACTTTCAGATACGAAATGAAGTGTTGTGAAACCACTTTTGCACTTGTGAGGCGTGGCTTCACAACTTCCATCTTCTAAAAGGTAATTGTGAGCCTGGCTTCAGAATATATCTGAATCCAGATGGCAGCAGTTTTGTAGGCCAGTCTTCACAACATCCTTTTTGCATCTGATTGTGTATATAGGATATACTCATATACTAGCGTATATCGATATATGTAATGGTTTGATAACGTAGAAAAGAATAGACACATTGCGCCGTGAGATATATTCAGAAATATACAAAAAGAGAATTATAAAACCATCTGCATGAATTGTCCGTTCAGTGGCATAGATCAAATAATTATTCATTGATATACAAAATCTGCTAATTAAAAATTATTTGTTTGATATTTGAGTTATGTTACTTGCAAATCATGTCGAGAAAAGATCAATAATAAATTTTTCTAAGATTTTGAATATAGCGTCACGCCGTGGTATATAATCAGAAATATACTAAACGGGATTTATGAAACCACCTGCGAAATTGTGGATATATAAATTTTTTTAAAGATTGAAAAATAGCGTGACGCTGTTATATATATAAACAAATATACGGAAAGGGAATTATGAAACCATCTGCATGGATTGTCCGTTTAGTAGCATAGATCAAATAATTATTCATTGATATACAAAACCTGCGAATTAAAAATCACTTGCTAGATATTTGTGCTATTTTACTTGCGAATCATGTAGAAAAAAGATCTATGACAAATTTTTCTTAGGTTCAAATATAGCGTCACGCCGTGGTATATAATCACAAATACACTAAACGAGATTTATGAAACCACCTGCGTAATTATAAATTTAATAACTTAGTTTCGGCGATTGATAACTGAAGTTTAAAACGCGCTGATGAGAAATTATTTGCTGAATTTTTGTGCTATTGAACGACCTGATAAATAACTTGCAAATCATGTAAAGATTGGATCCATCCTAAATTTTTCTAAGGATTATACAATAGCGTGACACCGTGATACATATCAACGCTTATACGAAAAGGGAATTATGGAACCATCTGTATGAATTGTCTGTTCAGTAGCATAGATCAAATAATTATTCATTGATATAAAAAATCTGCAAATCAGAAATAACTTGATAAAAATTTTCGCTATTTTACTTGTAAATCATGTAGAGGAAAGATCTATGACAAATTTTTCTTAGGTTTAAATATAGCGTCACGCCGTGGTATATAATCACAAATATACTAAACGAGATTTATGAAACCACCTGCGTAATTGTAAATTTAATAACTTGGTTTTGGCTATCGATAATTGCAATCTGAAACGCGCTGATAAGAAATTATTTGCTAAATTTTTGTGCTATTGAACGACCTGATAAATAACTTGCAAATCATGTAAAGATTAGATCCATCATAAATTTTTCTAAGGATTGGACAATAGCGTGACGCCGTGATATATATCAATGCTTATACGAAAAGGGAATTATGAAACCATCTGCATGAATTGTCCGTTCATTAGCATTGATCAAATAATTCTTTATTGATATAAAAAATCTGCGAATTAAAAATAAGTTGATAGATATTTGTGCTATTTTACTTGCAAATCATGTCGAGAAAAGATCCATAATAAATTTTTGTGAGGTTTAAGTATAGCGTCACGCCGAAGTATATAATCATAAATATACTAAACGGGATTCATGAAACCACCTCCTTCATTGTGAATTTATGAGCTTAGAATCAGTAATTGAATTTTCAAATCTGAAATTCGCTGATACCAAGTTATTTGCTAAATTTTTGTGCTGTTAAACGACCTGATGAATAACTTGAAAATCATGTAAAGATTAGGTCCATGATCAATTTCTGTAAGGATTGAGAAATAGCGTGACGCCGTGATACATATCAACAAATATACGAAAAGGGTATTACAAAACCATCTCCATGAATTGTCTGTTTAGTAGCATAGATCAAATAATTATTCATTGATACACAAAACCTGGTTATTAAAAATTATTCACTCGATATCTCTGCTGTTTTACTCGCACATCATGTAAAGTGTATATCCATGATCAATAATTCTAAGGTTTTGAATGTAGAGTAACGCAGTGGTATAGAATCACAAATATACTAAACGGGATTT
Source organism: Microplitis manilae (assembly GCA_030273425.1). Classification (NCBI taxonomy): domain Eukaryota; kingdom Metazoa; phylum Arthropoda; class Insecta; order Hymenoptera; family Braconidae; genus Microplitis; species Microplitis manilae. The sequence continues at coordinate 16,201,735 of CP092725.1, read as the reverse complement.
ATGAAACCACCTTTGTAATTGTGAATTTATACGCTCAGATTCAGTAATTATTTTCTTTAATTTGAAACTCGCTGATACCTTATTATTTGTTTACTTTTTGTGCTATTGAACGACCTGATAAATAACTTGCGAATCATGTAATGGTTGGATCCATCATATATTTTTATAAGGATTGGACAATAGCGTGACGCCGTGATATATATCAACGCTCATACGAAAAGGGAATTATGAAACCATTTGCATGAATTGTCCGTTCAGTAGCATAGACCAAATAATTATTCATTGATATATAAAATCTGCTAATTAAAAATTATTTGCTTGATATTTGTGTCATTTTACTTGCAAATCATGTCGAGAAACGATCTGTGACAAATTTCTCTTAGGTTTAAATATAGCGTCACGCCGTAATATAAATCAACAAATATACTTTACGGGATTTATGAACCCACTTGCATAAATATTGCATTTATAAGCAAAGATTGAGTCAATTTTTATTGAAAAAAAATTGTTATTTATTAAAATATTTTAGAAATTTTTATTATTATTAAATATCTCCTATAAGCTGCTATTAAATGAATATTTGAATTCGAAATCATATCTCGTTACATTATTTTATTGTTTACTATATTTTTTGAGGAGTGCATAATTGCTTGATAAATTTCTCTTGGTACATAAAATGCCTTATTTATATAGGTAGCAGAGAATAAAATAAAAAAAACTAGAGAATGAAATAATTTGTCAAGGCAATTTCTTCGATGAATAATTATTATATTTGTAGTGACAACACTTTCTTAAACGGGAGATAAGCAGAGTTTATATTCTTCACAGTGTTTTTTTTTATTTTTACGAAATTAGATTATTCTAAACCAATTAACGTTATGTTAGTGGTAATTTTAAAGTATGCCGACTTCAATAACAATCGTTTGAAAGTTATTTTTTACTACCATTAACGGAATACGTTTATCGAGATCAATTTATGCATTCAAATATATCTGAAAATTTACAAGGTCCGTTTATTATGAACAGTCTATTGCTGCTTTTATATGGAATGATTTTTATCAATATAGTTGTACTGTTTTATACATTACAATTTCATTTCAAGTCTTAAGAAAATGATTTCTTGATGTCTTGAATAACTTATAATGCGTGTCATTCTCAAATTTATACTTTATTACAATTATAGCGGTGTTGTAACTGCATTAATAATAATACTAACTTCAACTAAAATTGATTGATCTTCTGATTCGACAATTTTAACTTAGCATAGTTCAATTGTACTAGTTTATGCTGATCATGGATTAAAATATTTTAATTATTAAAAAATTAGGAGTACTAACTTATTTTTTATGTTCATGAAATATTCACCATCAGCATATTTTGTAATCAATTTTTATTACCCTGAGATAATCTACGGATTAAATTCATGTATACAAAGCTATGAATTAAAAAAAAATATCTCTAATTTGCTTCATTTATTTTCAGCAATTGATAGTATCTAGAACTATTCACGTTTATTTTACGCCTGTACACTGAGAACAATTATTTACTCTGTGGACATTTGTCTGAACTAAAAAAATATTTATTGAATCAAATACTTTTTTTTTTTAACTTAAGTAAATTTATATAAGCAAGAATGATAATTACTTGATTCAAGAAAATATGTTATTGCCACTTTATTATAAATTTATTTACTTAAATAATTTGTTGAATTGTTTAATGAAAATTAATTATCTCAGCATCCGTTTTAATACCTCTTGTATTCATAGTGCTGAAATCATCATCGATATCAATTCTAAATGTAGAAAAAGAATATTAAATTCCAAAACTAATTTTTTGCATTTCAAAGCTGTTATCATATCAGTGTCATACACGGTCCAAAATATAAAAATTTTTATTCCAATTGTTATAATGTGAATCAATATTGTCACGTAACGATTCAAATTATTTAGCTTTAATTAGTTGTAAGTTAAGTATTTTAATCTTATATTTGAATTTGAATCGTTGCGCGGGCATTCCGCCATTTCACCGATGAGACGTCAGTCCGTGCACGGTGCTCGCGCATGCGCGTAAGGTATGAGAGAGCACGTGTGATTTAATTTTATTTTTATAATTTATAATTTATGATTTAATATCCAAGTGATTGACTTTTGTTTAATTTAAGTATTTATTTATAATTTTGATTTAGTTGGGATGCATAAACCAGCGTAATATTATGCCCCAACAATTGGCAACATATTATTTTGTTTAACTTGTCATCCGACGGATGACGTCAATTGATGTTTATTGTTTAGAAATAATTAATATTTAATTTATGATTTTATATATAAACATGTAGAGGATATGAACAAATATTTCATATATATTTAAGAAGTTTACCATGTATCATCCGGGTGTTAAATACTTATGTTTATAATTTATATTTTTAATTTAAATTGGATGTCAAGTGAAATTAGAATAATTAAGGGCGACGGTGCTGCCCTTTACGCGACGACCAACAGGTGGAAGTTGACCAAATTAATTCAGAAAGATACGGATACGCATTGTGTACGGACGTTTTTGGGTTTTGCTAATACATTGTGATTATTATTATTTGAAGGAGAAAAGTTATAAATTGATTTCTTTTAATCACCGGGTGAATTAAACAAGTAGTGAATTTGTATTCTGGAATTTTTGCTGATTTTGAGTAAGTACTTGGTATTTCTTTTGCTGGGTAAAATATTTTCACGTGTTAACCTCCCCCGGTAGTTGTTGGTCGCCGCGAGGGAAAAATTAATTGAATTTATAATTATTACATATGAAATGATACATGGATTAATTATTACCAGTAATTATTATTAATTATTATTTGTGATATTGGTGAAAATATCCATATTTGGATATTTAAATAATTTAACAAAACGTACGCAACGTGATAAAACGTTGCCGGTACGTATATAGATATATACAGGTCATATATATATATCTATACTACACACGCCGGACTTGAAAATTCCTCAAGTCTGACCTCATGGCGTAATTATTTACCCAAAGTATTTGAGGTATTTTTCTTTTTGGAATAATTATCAGTGTGAATTATCATTATTATTATTATTTATATTATTATTTCTATTTTAAATTATTTAAAGAGAGTAAATAATTATTATTATTTGGATTTATGTACCCCAGCGGTCAGTAACAATTATTGAGTTATTGTTTAATACTGAAATTATTATTTTATTTCAAGAGTAAATTATCAATTATTGTGTGGGTAAAAATATTATAATATTTTGAGTGTGAGTGAGAATTGACACCGTATCTTTCTCTCTCTCACGAGTGGTGGGAGATTAATTTAAAAAGAGATATTGTCGTTATTATTATTTATTGTTTATGACAACGAAAATTTAACGGAAATTATTATTTATGTATATGTGAATTTTTATAATTGATTATCTTAAGACAAAGTATTATTTTTGATTTTGAGTATTAAGTAAAAGTTTTGATGTTGAGGTAATCGCAGACAAAATTGTATCCCCAGTGGTAAAGATATTTAACCAATTGTTATCGTATTTTTTTTTTATAACCACCGAGTGTTTGTTGTAGTTAATTAAACAAGGCTTAGTTATTGTAAAATAGTATTATTTATATTGATTATTATTTAAATAATTAAAAGACGGAAACCAACAGCTGTCGAGGGGAAAATTTAATGCTTATTTTTCCTTGGATCTTTTCCTACTATTATTTTCCATTCATTTTCTTGTATTTATTTATTATTTATAGATAATTATCTATTGTTCATTTACAATCTTTCTAATATATATATTTAATTTTCTGCTATATTTTCTCGAATATTTTTCCGCTTCGTCACGAGTCACTTGCTCGGATTTTCCTTGTAATTTTCCCCCTGAATAAATTTTGTCCGTTTTGGGAAAACGGTCTGGCGCCTACGTGCACTAACCCAGCCTGAGGAGCTGGTCCAGGCATACCAAGTATTAATTATTTATCATTTAATTATTGTTTAAAATTTATTATTTATTTTAATTTGAGAGAAATTATTTATTATCATTTTAAAATCAGGGATTAAAGCCATTTATTATTATTTGTTTTACGCGTGGGCGACCGCATACGATATATTTGACGAATTCGCGTCTCCGTCGCGAATTTTCCGAGTAGATATACGTTATAAATTATCACCGTCAAATTGATGAGAACAACAACAACAACAACAACAACAACAACAACAACAACAACAACAACAACAACAACAACAACAACAACAACAACAACAACAACAACAACAACAACAACAACAACAACAACAACAACAACAACAACAACAACAACAACAACAACAACAACAACAACAACAACAACAACAACAACAACAACAACAACAACAACAACAACAACAACAACAACAACAACAACAACAACAACAACAACAACAACAACAACAACAACAACAACAACAACAACAACAACAACAACAACAACAACAACAACAACAACAACAACAACAACAACAACAACAACAACAACAACAACAACAACAACAACAACAACAACAACAACAACAACAACAACAACAACAACAACAACAACAACAACAACAACAACAACAACAACAACAACAACAACAACAACAACAACAACAACAACAACAACAACAACAACAACAACAACAACAACAACAACAACAACAACAACAACAACAACAACAACAACAACAACAACAACAACAACAACAACAACAACAACAACAACAACAACAACAACAACAACAACAACAACAACAACAACAACAACAACAACAACAACAACAACAACAACAACAACAACAACAACAACAACAACAACAACAACAACAACAACAACAACAACAACAACAACAACAACAACAACAACAACAACAACAACAACAACAACAACAACAACAACAACAACAACAACAACAACAACAACAACAACAACAACAACAACAACAACAACAACAACAACAACAACAACAACAACAACAACAACAACAACAACAACAACAACAACAACAACAACAACAACAACAACAACAACAACAACAACAACAACAACAACAACAACAACAACAACAACAACAACAACAACAACAACAACAACAACAACAACAACAACAACAACAACAACAACAACAACAACAACAACAACAACAACAACAACAACAACAACAACAACAACAACAACAACAACAACAACAACAACAACAACAACAACAACAACAACAACAACAACAACAACAACAACAACAACAACAACAACAACAACAACAACAACAACAACAACAACAACAACAACAACAACAACAACAACAACAACAACAACAACAACAACAACAACAACAACAACAACAACAACAACAACAACAACAACAACAACAACAACAACAACAACAACAACAACAACAACAACAACAACAACAACAACAACAACAACAACAACAACAACAACAACAACAACAACAACAACAACAACAACAACAACAACAACAACAACAACAACAACAACAACAACAACAACAACAACAACAACAACAACAACAACAACAACAACAACAACAACAACAACAACAACAACAACAACAACAACAACAACAACAACAACAACAACAACAACAACAACAACAACAACAACAACAACAACAACAACAACAACAACAACAACAACAACAACAACAACAACAACAACAACAACAACAACAACAACAACAACAACAACAACAACAACAACAACAACAACAACAACAACAACAACAACAACAACAACAACAACAACAACAACAACAACAACAACAACAACAACAACAACAACAACAACAACAACAACAACAACAACAACAACAACAACAACAACAACAACAACAACAACAACAACAACAACAACAACAACAACAACAACAACAACAACAACAACAACAACAACAACAACAACAACAACAACAACAACAACAACAACAACAACAACAACAACAACAACAACAACAACAACAACAACAACAACAACAACAACAACAACAACAACAACAACAACAACAACAACAACAACAACAACAACAACAACAACAACAACAACAACAACAACAACAACAACAACAACAACAACAACAACAACAACAACAACAACAACAACAACAACAACAACAACAACAACAACAACAACAACAACAACAACAACAACAACAACAACAACAACAACAACAACAACAACAACAACAACAACAACAACAACAACAACAACAACAACAACAACAACAACAACAACAACAACAACAACAACAACAACAACAACAACAACAACAACAACAACAACAACAACAACAACAACAACAACAACAACAACAACAACAACAACAACAACAACAACAACAACAACAACAACAACAACAACAACAACAACAACAACAACAACAACAACAACAACAACAACAACAACAACAACAACAACAACAACAACAACAACAACAACAACAACAACAACAACAACAACAACAACAACAACAACAACAACAACAACAACAACAACAACAACAACAACAACAACAACAACAACAACAACAACAACAACAACAACAACAACAACAACAACAACAACAACAACAACAACAACAACAACAACAACAACAACAACAACAACAACAACAACGGCGAGGATCGCCTACACCGTTGCTGGCTTCAACGGTGCTGGTGAGTGATAATAATGATGATGATGCATCACCACCATCACGACCGCCGTCACCAGAGTCATTACCACCATCACCTCCTCCACTGCAACCGCAATCATCATCAGCTCAAAGGTTTCGGTCCGATGGAGAAAATTCGTCATCATCAGATGGAGAATAAAATTATAATTTCTTTTATTATCATTTTCTTATTTATAATTTTTTTATTAGCATTTAATATCATTTTGTAAGAACACACACACACACACACACACACACACACACACACACACACACACACACACACACACACACACACACGCACACACACACACACACACACGTTTTTTATGAATATTAAGTATTTTTGTTGTATTACGTATTCCTTTTTCTTCAAATTAAAAATTATAGATTGCCATTTTTTTTTTTTCTTAAAATACCCAATATATATTTTTCATTTATATATTGAAATATCCTTGCCCCTCCTGTCCAACTTATCCCTCACGGTTGAAATAGCCGTAAATACCGCGCGCAGCACAGAGTGTGTGCGAGCGGTCTTCTTCAAAATTTCCGCAAATCTAAACCTGCTGCCACCTTGTGGGCAGCGTCGACTCCGCACAGCGCAAGTGCAGTCTGACTTTTTCCGTGCAAGTACATTTTTTTGTTTAATGTATCATTATTATTATTATTATTATTATTATCATTATGATTTAATTAAAAACATGGAATGCCTCCGACGAGGCATATAAAATATTCAGTGCAAGGATTACTACATTATTAAAATTTTCTATTTCGCTAAAAAGTACATTTAAGCTTCTAAAAGAACGAATTCAAATTTACAATATTTGCTCCCGTGAACTCGCAGATAAAGATGCTCTTCTTCAAAAGTGTTGTTGAGATTTTTTAATGTTTCTTCATCAGCAATTCATTGGTTGGTTGTCCTGGTAGGAAAGTAGACCACAAATGGACTATCGAGAGCAGCAAGGACTCGAGGTCCATACTGTGTTGAAATTTTTTTTTAATTCAGTAATTTTATACATTTTGCCAACTTCCAATTCTTGAAATTTTCTGGTTGGCAAAATGTTTTCTAAATTACAAATTTCATTAATTTTTTTCAAATCCATCCTATAACAGATATTTAATTAATTAGAAAATTAAAAATATTATATTAATAAATCAAGAGTAATAATTCATACATTGAGAAATATAAAAAATATTTATCAAAATATACAAGTATAATAAGATTATGACTTACGTGTTTATAAAAAATGAACACAATAAATATTATAAAAACTTTAGTTTAAACTTTTTTTACAGACTGTTCACATGAATGTTCAAGCGCAGCCTGAATGCTGAGAGCTCAAGAGCTCAGAAATTATTCGTCTACCCCCACTACAACTCATAAACAAGCTCAAACTTGTCGGATGACGCAATCGATGACGTCATCTAGCAAAAAAAGGGGGCGAGGGGGGGAGGGGTGAGCCGATAGATGGCATCCTCTTCGCATGCTTCTCGAATGCACTTGTCCACACGTCAGTTTCAATATATAAGACTTGAAATAATTACACTTGTAAGTACACACACTAACACAATCTGTCGATGGTAAGCAGCTAGTGCCAGCTCTGGGGGTGATGCGAATTACTTAACAACCTTTAATCTGGTAGGCTGCCCATGACCCAATCTAGTTTGTAAAAACGCGTGTATCTTACTTTTTTACGCAATCACCATCGTACATAAACTCAAAAAACATCCAAAAATAACCTCAAAAGCATATTTTAGTCGGTCGAATAGGTCTTACTGACCGCCACTACAACCCGATCGACAGCCAAACCAAGTTTTCCGACGGGCAATATCAATACCGACGATTAAACAGTGCTTACCGACTGCCGATCCGAGGATTGTCGGTAAAACAGGTCTTACCGACCGCCAGTATATCTACCAACCGCCGATAGGTTACCCTCCGTCGGTAACTCAGCCCGGACTAGAACCCACAATCTGTTTCATCGGGGGGGGGGTGAACTCCCCCTGATCAACTACTCAGGTATATATTTCGTGGTAGACATATTAACACTGAATTAACGCCGTAATACATGGTGTGAGCGGATCTGCCAGGGGCGATTCCATTCCCATTTAGAGCGATATTTACAAAAGTATTCGAATTACCTGATATCTACAATGAGGTTATAAAATATAAATGAGAGCTGGAAAGTCATAAAACTGTTGTTTCAAATATTATTCGAACTCCTATTTGGAAAAAAAAAGTTGAAAATTGTCCTTTAAACGATAATATATTTCCACTTTTTTTATTTAACGATGATTACGAAACGGGAAACTGCCTAGGTAGTCATGCAGGTTCAAATAAATTAGGGGGGACGTATATATCGATTGCGTGTCTTGCACCTCATTTACAATCACTCAAGACGATATTTCATGCACTAATCTACTATTTAAAAGACCGCCAGGAATATGGCAATTTTGCAGTTTTTCCGACATTAATTAGGAAACTTGAATTGTTAGAAAATGAAAGAATTGTACTAAGCTTACATGATGGAAAAACTGTTAAAATATATTTCAAACCAGCTCTTAATTTAGGAGATAACCTTGGTTTGAGTTCAATATTAGGTTTTGTAGAAAATTTTAACGCATTCTATTCTTGCAGGTTTTGTTAAATGGATAAAATCCAGCAATCTATAGCAACATTAGGAAATAAATTGCTGCTACGTGATAAAAAGACTAATATTCGTGATGTTAACTTAAAAGATCCCAGTTCTACTGGTATTAAAGAAAACTGCGTTTTTAATCGTTTATCGGGTTTTCATGCTTTGGACAACTATGCAGTTGATATAACGCATGATTTTTTCGAAAGCCCTTTGCATCGAGACATGATTGATATTTTAATTGGTATATTATTGTCCGAAAATTTTTCACTCTAACTGAATTAATTTCTCGTATGGAATTGCACGATTTTGGTGGGTTTGATACTCGAAATAGGCCTCCGAAGATACTCCCTAATCATTTAAAAGGTGAAACATTGAAAATGTTGGCTGGTGAAGTGATGACCTTTGTCCGACATTTTAGTATTATAATTGGTGACTTGATTCCAAATGATGACACTGTATACAGAATTTATTTGAGCTTGGTCCAAATTCTCGATATCATCTTAAGTAGATCAATCCACAATAATTACAAAGGACTATTAAGCATACTAGTATCCGAGCATCACATTTTGACACGTAGGATATTTAATCGAAAATTTAAAACTAAAGACCATAATGTTACGTCGTAAAACGTTTAAGAAATATTCTACACGTCGTGTAAGATTCATTTGGTTAAATAAAAAAAAACTAGGTTTTCTTTAATTGCTAGAATTATCAGTTCAATAAATCCTGTTATCTCTCTCGCAAGAGCTTATAATGAGAGATTGATAAGAAAAATTAATATCTAATTAGGTCATGTAGATGAAGTCGGGATATTAGGCGATAGCCGGCTCTCCGAGAATCAGTATAACAAAAAAAATGATAATAATAGTTAGAATCTTTCGGCTGGTCTCTGTGCTCGTGATAAGCTAACATGTTGCTACCCGATGTTTGTCGAGGCTTACTTGTATCCGGTGATATAAAAATTACACGTGATACATTATAATTTTTACGATTCCTTTGTATTATCCAAAAATATTACAAGTCATAGCTGGAATCTATGTAAATATGATACCGCTTCGGTATCTCTTATCAGCCGAGTTAATCAACAAAGAGGCAGCCATGCCGGCGCCGAATTTTATGATATCCCGGATTACAATCCAAAAAGTCTTTCGTAACTTCAAGGCCTGCCGGTCCGCAGCCATAATTCCTTGTCTTCCATTACCAGATCTAGCCCCTTGCATCCCTGACCGAGTTACCTCTCATCTAAAAAAGTTATTGTTCACCTGAGTCATATATTCCCCTTTGTTACTAAGCATCCTTACTAGAGAAATACTCCTCTTATCAGTCCCTCCTCCCTACTCCCTCCCTAAGCACGGCCGCATCCGCCTTCCTAAGAAGAAGTACTAGCCATGGTACCCTTTTATCCATCCATTTCTATTCTTCCTCCCTACTCCAAGGGGTTTGGGCATCGTTATCTACTTTATCAGAAGGCCGGGCCTTCTATTCACTGATAGCCATTATTGCACTCGGACCTTCCATTTTTTTATTCAAATTAGAGAAGCCTTACCAAAACTTAGATGTGTATCCCCCTTCTTGTCAGTATCCACCCATTCACTAGCATATATAAGGGGCCCACAAGTTACCACAGCATCTAGTTCTTTATAGTTTTTTGATCTTACTCGTCATTCTTATTCTTCAGTCTTAGTCTATCGTTATCTGTGCGCGTTGTAACGAGCATATTAATAATTACCGAATATTAGTCTTTGTTAGTTTCTTGGTATTTGAGGTAACATTTTAACTCTGAGACCAGACAACTGACTCACCTCCCTTGTTCATCTATTGACCGGGAGTTACCGCTACTTGTTTTCATCTTTGTATTTTTCTCTTTTCCCTTTTTTTTCAATTATTTCCATTTTCAACTAAAATTTAGTTTTTGGGAATATCATCGGTCATTAACAAATCAGCATTTCCCTCTTCAAGGGAAATAGTTTAACCGATCCGCTCAGTATTCCGTTCGTGGAATCTCTCGTTAAGGCTCGAATATCGCGGAAATAATAGATGCATTGATAGTGTGATCAACCAAGAAGACTACCAGCCACGTAACCACCTTCGCACCATCCGCTGCCAACCAGTAGCACTAGTTCCCGGGAAAGGTCCAAGTTGTCCAGCCGCCGGAACATCGATTGTAGAGTACAGTTATCAATAATTTTCAATAAATCAGCAAACACAGTAAGTCCTGTCTTTTTATTCATTATTATAATTAAGAAACATATACATCTTCCGTGGTTCCGTAACAAAATATCCGAAGACAAAATAACCGCGACAAAATATCCACGACAAAATATCCTCAGACAAAATAACCACAGGACAAAATAACCGAACGACAAAATATCCGCAGACAAAATAACCGTGGACAAAACATCCTCACGACGAAATAACCACAGGACAAAATAACCGAACGACAAAATATCCGCGACAAAATATCCTCAGACAAAATAACCACAGGACAAAATAACCGAACGACAAAATATCCGCAGACAAAATAACCGTGGACAAAACATCCTCACGACGAAATAACCACACGACATAATATCCGCGGATATGTAGTCGTGGCACCATCTCCCGTATCCTATCCATGCTCGACACCGAATAACGTGGTCCCCGTTACCCGAGTAGAAGACTTCAGTGTCTTGACTCAAAATAAGGGACTGAATTCTATGTTATGTCATTCCGGACGTAACAATAATTTAATACATTACGATACAGTGATGAATCTTTCTGGTCTATTAATCAATCTTTGTGGGATGCATTGGGAGGCTAAACACAAAGAATCCATAATTTTAGCTAATGTTTCAGATTCTAGATTAAATATCTGTTACACTTTAGGTGTTAAACGCCAGCTCAAATTTGCTTATGTAATATTTTCTAATACTATGTTAGTTGGCAAATAATTGTGTGCGAGTGTGTGTAATTTTGCAGAAGGTAGTTGGCCAATTTTAAAGGAAAATATTGCGGGTCAAATAATGAATTAGGTTTAAGTGTGACATTGCGGGTCAAATAAATAAATTAGGTTTAAGGAAAATATCGCGGGTTAATAATTATAAGGTTTATAAGTGATAAAGGTTATAAAGGTATAAAAGGTCGATAAGGTTTCTAAGGTTTATAAGGTTTATAAAAGGTATAAAAAGTTATAAAGGTTTATAAGAAGTTATAAGGTTTATGAAAGGTCAAAAAGTTAAAAGGTCTATTAAATAAATAAAGGTCATAATTGTTAATTGAAATTCTATAATTATTTATAAATTATCCTTCCTCATCCTTCTCTTGCAATTAAATAAATTACGCCAACCCTGACATTGGGCTCAGTAGTAGAGAGTTCACCGTGATGTCGTAGACACGGCAACTTCGTGGAAATCACTGTTATTGTATAGAAAAAAAGGCAATACATTAATGAGTCTACATGAGGTTTGAAGATCACGGGAACTGTTAGCGGTGATTACCGTAACCTTGACGGACCGTAGCTCCACCATCCATCTTACGGCTTTTAAAAAGTACAATTGATGTATTGCCTTTTTTTCTATACAACAACAGTGATTTCCGCGGAGTTGCTGTGATCCACGATATCACGGTGAACTCTCACGGTGAACCACCGTGATACTACCGTGAATCACCGTAATTCAGGACCGTCAGGGCAATAGTCAATATACGACGCCGGCTAGTCACGATACTACATTTCTCTTTCATGCTCATGCGTTGGCACGAATTCAATTTTTTCATAAAAGTAGTTGTGAATCCGCAAATTTTAATTCATCGGAATTTCTTTTTGAGAATATTCGACTCTTCTCTTTTCAATAGTTTTGACAGATGCAGAAAAATACTCAAAATAAGATATTTTCGGCAATAAACAATAAATTTTGATATAAATAACGATGATTTTTTGTTCAAAACAAAAAAAAAATAAAAAATTATTTCTAGTTCAACTTTGACCTTGAATAACTTTGACGCAAGTGATTTTTTCGAAAAATGTAAAGAAAAAGTTTTTGTAGAGCATTCAATTTTCTACAAAACTAAGTTGATGCCGCAGCAATTTATCAACTGGCTTTGCAAAGAAAAAAATAATTGCAAAAAGTACCAAAACCCCATGTTATTTAAATGAGAAATGAATCGTCTTTGTGGCACGGGTTATTATCAATATTAAGAGCTTATGTCGGTCGGATATTTTTTTTTTGGACCATTTACTAAAAATTTTAGGGGCGCTATAGAGTCAAAAACCAATTTGGGAAATAACGGACACCCTAATGTACATACGTACGCACAAACACATGCACTGGGACCTTTTAAGGTCATGCCTGAGAAACAAATCTAATTTTTCATTAAAATTATTAACATCAACATTTCCATTATATGTACAATTATACTGCGTATTTAGTATATAATCATAATAGTTTTTACAGACTGATTGCAATAATTATTTTCCACAGTAAAAATGAAAATTGCTTCCGAATATTTTTTTTGCCATGTTATAATTAACAGATTTATATCAAGTGCAAATTGATATTTTCAGTTTTAAAAAATGACTTATTATTTGTTTTTTAATCAATAAAAGTATTTTTTAAAAGATTTTTTTGAAGCTATTGTAAATAGTTGGTTAAATATTATTCCTGATTAAACAACTGAATTTGATCGTATTAAACAGAATTAAATTTTTAATTCAGATAAATTCTGTTAATTCGGTACCTAACTTAAAAATTAATTCTGTCTAGTTCGGCAGGAAAACCAGAATTCGTCCGAATCATAACCAATGTAAATAATTCTATTCAGTTTAATTCTAATTAATTCAAAAATTATTCTCCAATCTCTGGTTCTGAACCCGACTTAAACTGAATTAAAGCGAATTTCAAATTTTTAAATTGGTTTTACTCTGTTTAATTCAAATTCAAATTTTCAGTTTAGTTGAATTCTGTTTTGCAGAATTCGACAGAATATAACAGAATTAAAATTTTGAATTCGGTTGAATTCAGTTGTTTAATCAGGGACACGTCACTGAGCTTGAATATTGAAACATCATATTATGAAATGATTATTGAGGCTGTACTCTTAACGACATCTTTCAATTTAAATTAATTTTTTTTTTTATCCACAACTATCTGCAAGACTGTCTTACTAGCGTTTCTTCGGCTACCTACAATGACAATAGTATTGCCATTCTAGCGCTACGCTGCGACGATACTTGGTCAGCTAAACTGACTACACAGAATATCGTAAAAAAAGTTAACTATAGATAGTATAGCTGCGGTAACAAAATATTCAGTTTTGACGAAATTTTTCTCGCCGTGTAGGATCAATGACTCCACACTAATTTTGAGTTTACCTGTTCATTATTTATCACCTCTATAGTCTCTTTTAAATTTGGATAGGTACGTTTAGTTATTGTATTTTCGTTTTTTTTCGAGTTGTTTTTTTTTTTTTCATTTTGTTGACGGTATCAGCAAGACTATTGATATTGTTTTCTACTTTTCGTATGTGTTGTAAGAAAGAGACTGTGTCATCGACGGCGCATCTGTATATGCTTGTATATGTAGGTTGGGTAGAGGAAGGTGTTGGTACTCTGTTGTTTATTTCAACTTTTTGAGGCATTATAAAAGAACTTGAAGAAGGAATGGTCATGTTGGATAAGGTCAAACGAGGTGTTGTAGGAGATAAATCCAGGACTGGAACTGGTGAAATTTCTGATTCTTCATTCGAATCCGTTTCTAAATGCTGTTAGTGATGGAATAAAGTATTAGCAAGTGTGTAATTAAATGTAAAGAATAATTATTAATCGATCACTCCGTTGACTACATATATTTTAAAAATACTTACGGTATAATGAGTTCAACAAAATTATCATGCACATCAGATAGCTCGAGACGAAATTACATTGAATAATGCTGTAGAGCAAGATAGTATGTGTTTATTTACATACACAAGGGAATGTATACGGGAAGCGTTCCAATATTCTCATACACGGAAAAAAAATTCGTGGAATTTTTACAATCTTTTTCTCGTACTTTTTACTGTAAAAAATTATAACGCTGGGCCATACTCTAAATAATAGTTTTTTCTTTATGCTCAGACGAAAGTACATACTTTCGGCCTCGAGTTTACGGCAGAAAGTCTGACATTTCTGCCATGATGTGATTACTCGTGCGCCATTTATAACAGCGGGCAGAAAGAAAGTACTAGTGGGGCGAAAGAGTTTTATCGTGCGCACTGTTACCGGTTATACCTATATTATTGTCACTTCAACAAGACTTATTTTCTCGCCTCCGGGCGGAAAGCGTCAACTTTCGTCCCGCTGTGCAAAACGAAGTTGCAGCTTTCCGCCTCCGCCGACGAGAAAAATAGTATACACGTCTCGGGAAGTAAATAAGAAAGCCTCAGATCACATGTTTGTTGACCTCGGCTTCGCCTCGGCCAACAATTACATGTGATCTGAGACACTTCTTACTTTACTTCCCTAGGTGTGTAATATACTATTACACTCTCGCTCTTACTTCCATGAAATATGATTCATACATGGCCATATATGAATGCTCAACCCATGACCATGTAAGGAAATTGGCCAGACATGGCCATATATGACCAGATATGCCCACATATGATCATACATAACTGTGTACGACTATGTATGACCATACATAGTTTGATACGGCAATATATGATTTGATATGACTATGTATAGAAATTTAAACCTAATTTTTTTTTTTTTAATTATTCTGGCGACGTAGAGATTATCAGATATGCGAATAATTGAATCCCTAATCGAATTAGAAATTTTTAATTCAAAGAAAAAACGCTAGACTTACTTATGACCACGCCTGCTTTAGTAGAATTCGAACCCGGGACCTTTCGTACGCGAGTCCGACGCTTTGACGACTAGGCTATGCAACCGACAACTATAACAAAGTTTAGTAATACTAAATAATATTGAAAGAATATAATCACTTTCGAGAAAGCAAAATCTAATCATCAATATGCTGTTAGTGATATCAAAAAAATTTCCTATTTTTTTACACAACAACATCCTGTTTATAAGTACCTTCGCGGGTTTAGAATCACTGTGAAATCACAGTGAAATCACAGTGAATTCATTTTCAACGTGAGTTTACGGTGACTTTGTGCCATTTTGTCATTGTAATTTAGTAGTGATTTCACTGGGATTTTGCTGCGAGTTTACAGTAAATTAATGGTGATTTCACCATGATTTCACCGTGAATTAGTAATGATTTCACCATGATTTTACCGTGTATTAATGGTGATTTCACCATGATTCTACAGTAAATTAATTGTGATTTCACTATGATTTCACCGTGAATTAGTGGTGATATCACCATGACTCCACAGTGAATTTAGGATGATTTGACGTTAGTTTTATGGTGATTTGACATCACAGTCGTCAAATCGTAGCTTTAGAGTGGTATAGTGACAATTTCTTTTATTTACCTCGATATTCGAAAATCGAGTTTTCATTAGAACGTGAGGTTAGGAGGCCCCGGGCATTTGTTCATATCATTTCCCGTGTGACGTCTGTATGGCTGTGTGTATATGCAGCTTTCCTTTTTAAAAACAATTTTAATAAGTTGTCAAAATAATTTTAATTCAGATTCCGTCACTGTTATTACTATTATTTTCAGTTTCAAAGTTTAAAAATAAAATAGTAAGAAATTCACAGGAAATCCACTATATATTCCCTGTGAATTCACTGCTAATTTACTGTATATTTACCAAAAATTCACTGTCAATTCACTGTACACGATGAAAAAAATATTGTAAAAACTACAATATTGAAGTAAAATTTACTAATAGATATGAATAAATACATTCTGTATTTTATTTATTACAAAACGTTTCGTGAAATTAACTGGTTGGCAATTATTACATTAGAAGATATTAAAAATTATCTTACGGAATGTATTTTTTGCTAACATGACTATATTATCTGTATATTAAATTCTACTATGTATAGATAAAGTTAAAATTTTGGAGGGATAGCAGATACAACTATGTATTACAAGTTCAACATCTTTTGTTCAAACGAGACATCAGGCCGTTAGACATAGGAAAGGATTCGCACGCGGGAGATCAGGGTTCGAATCTCGGTTAAAACGAGTGATTTTTTAAAAATAAAAATCGACACAAACACCAATTTAGATGACATAAATAGCAATAATAATCAAAATGATAGCACTAATAATGAAAAGTTAAAAGTTATTAAAAGTTGAATTGAATTTATTTCCATTCTAAAATAGTAAAATTTACTAAACGGGATAGTAAAATTATTTTCATATTTTTTATTAAAATTTACTCCATTTTTTTCTCCGTGTCTATTCCCTGTGAATTCACTGTAAGTTCACTATAAATTCACTGTGAATTTACCATAAGTTCACTGTAAATTTACTGTAAGTTCACTGTGAATTTACTGTAAGTTCACTGCAAATTCAATACAAATTCACTGTAAGTTCACTGTAAATTCAGTGTGAATTTACTGTGAATTCACTGTAATTTCATTCTAAATTCATTGTGAATTTACTGTGAAACCACTATCGAACCACTGTGAGATCGCTATAAAACTACAGTGACCGAATGGCACAAAATCATGGTGATATCAGCGTAATTTCATCATGACCTCACGATGTTTTTACTATAATTTCACCGGAACTTCACCATAATTTCATAGTGATTAAAATATGATATATAAGATAATATAAAAACAGACAGTGTTAACTATTATATTTTCTACTGAGAATACTTAAAAAAAAGTAATGTTATGCATTTTTAGACTATCTGAAAATATTATGTGATCTTGGAAGAAAAATAAATCAAACTAAAATAAAAAAATTGTTTTCTTATTCATTTTACTAGAAGCAAAGAATTTTGTAAATTTTTCTGAAAAAAATTAAAAGTTTTTCATTGAACGAAAAACTAATTTTTCAACTAAAAATGGTCGCAAAAGCATTACAAAATTGTTTGTAATGTTTTTTATTTTTTTTTTTCAGAAAGATCGTTAAAAATAAAACAAAATGACCCCAAATGACGTGAGAATATCATAACTATGGTCAAAGTTATATCCTTTTTGGACAGAAATGATAACTTTGAAAGGGGTGGAGATAAAGAGCTGAAAATTTAGCTAAAGACTTGTTCTTCCATGTTTTCTCAGCTACTTCCGCGACGTTGCCAAATCCTTAATAATATATATCTATGTCGATAAACGAGCTTAAGTAATAAAGTTTAACTTTAATTATTTAAATAATTACAACGGTAACACTATATTGTTAAAATCTTATCATATTCTAAAAATATTCAAGTTTATAGCATGTGGTTTTTTTTTCTTAAACTTGGGAGGTTAATGAAGAAAAAAATCGAATCAGTCATGACGGGAGCTTGTGCGCCATAAGAGCCTGTGTATAAGAACTTTAAAAACGTCATTTTTAAATCATTTTATCTAAATAACTAGACGGCTGATCATATTCAAATTTTGAAAATACATAGCTATCTAGATTAAGTACTTCTTTACATGTATACTAAGTTTCAAATCTTAAAGTTGGAAAATCCTTTTTATATTAGATTCGGTTGAACCTCTTTAAGGAACCATTTTTTTTTTAAATCATTATTTATCATGTTCTCTTATTTTATGGAAAAAAATTATTTTTTCTTGAATTTTTATTTGTTTATTAAACAAACAATTTGTTGCAAAGAAAAAAATTTTTAAACTCATTTTTTTTTAAATACTAAAAACGACCATGTTTTTTTTTATCGAAAAATTTTTTTTCTATCTCTTATAGAATTTTAAAAATTATGATACACTTGGACTTGCCACAACCTTTCTGTTTTCCTTCATTGTTCTTAAAATAACTTTTAAACTATTAAAGATACGACTTGAACACTTCAGGGCTTCCTTATTCTCCATTAATCATTAAACAAATTGAGCTTTCAACGGAAGTTCTAACGCGATTGTTTATCAATTTTCAAAAATATTATTTACATAATTCCCTTCAAATAAACTTTTGTTTGACTTTTTGGTTCAAATATCTTATAAACTATTAAAAAAACGATAAGAACACAATTTGTTCAATGATACATACCAATAGGCCTGACATAAAAATATAATATGCATAGTTCATTTCATATTATATATCTTTTAGGTACTTTTAATTGTACATTAATGCAAGAAATTAAAGGAACAAAAAAATTTTACAAATTTTTTAGTAATTTTTGGAAGGCTGTAACTTTGTGAAAAATGATCGTATCGAGATTGAAAAAAAAAGCATTTTATAGCTCGAAATCTCTAGTTTTGGTATATTTTTATTGAAAATTTTTTAAAAGCTCCGGTTATTGCGCAGACATGAGAAATACCGCGAGATAAAAAATTTCTAAATTTTGTTTTTTTTTCCCGAAGAGCCCACGGACCGTGGAAAAATTTTTTCAATCAAACCAATACATAATGATTTAGCAAAGTTATTCAGCTTCAATTTGGCATTTTTTTAACCTCGTAAGACGATTTGTGGCAGAGATATCAGCCTTCGAACAAAAATTGCTCCTTTTGTTTTTGATCATCGATATTTAGGGTACCAATAATCGCAGAGTAAATTTGAGGGTGGTGTTAAAAACTTGAATAAATCCTCTAAAAGATTGTGTCATCATTCATAGAAAAAAAAAATTTTTTTTTATTTCCAAAATCCATTTGAAGTAAGTACAAAAAAATGGCTTCTTTTAGTTTTTTAGTAAATCAACCGCTACTCTGCAAATATCGATGGAAATACTAATTTTGCAAGGGACTTTTTTAGCTTAACGTATTCTCGTTACTGTAAATTTTCAAATTGATCTATCGAACCGTTTTATAACGTATATCTATACTTAAAATTCGCGACGGAGACGCAAATCCGTTGGATATAGCGTATGCGGTCGCCCACGCGTTTAAACAAATAATAATAAATGATAGTGAATATTTTATCCGATTAAAATAAATAATAAATTTTAAATAATAAGTAAATTATAAATAAAAATCAGGTGTTGTGCCTGGACCAGCTCCTCAGGCTGGGTTAGCGCACGTAGGCGCCAGACCGTTTTCCCAAAAACGGACAAAATTTATTCAGGGGGAAATTTACGAGGAAAATTCGAGCAAGTGACTCGCGACAAAGCGGAAAAATATCCGAGAAAGACACCAGATGATTAAATCAACAATAGCAAAATAGTGAATAAATAATAAACAATTATATATAAATAATAGATAATTAAAAGACAAATAACTGGAAAAGAACAATAGGGACAGATCCAGGGAAAATAAGCATTAAACTTTCCCCGATAGCTGTTGGTTTCCGTATCTTTAATTATAGACAATAATAAATATGAATAATACTATTTTACAATACTCAGTTTTGATTAAATTTTCCACACTGATTACACTCGGTAATTATTACAAGATACAATATAAAAATCATCAAATTCCACTGAGGATAAAAGTGCCGGCAATTACCTCGGCATCAAAACTTGTTTACTCAAACTCAATGTTCAAAAACAAAAATTATAATTTGATTTACTTTAATTAATTATAAAAATTCCATATAAATAAATAATAATTTCCGTTAAATTTCTGTTATCATAAACAATGAATAATAATAATAACAATATTTCTTTTAAATATATCTCCCACCACTCGTGAGAGAGAGAAAGATACGGTTTTTGTTCTCACTCACACTCAAATAATAATAATTATTCCACACAATACTCTACACTGTGGAAATAATATAATAATTTCAATATCAAAATAATAATTTAGTAATTTTTCTTACCACTGGAGTATTTGAATTCCAAAAATAAAAAAACTTATTTACTGTCTTTATCTAATATCAATTAAAAATAATAATATAAATAATAATAATAATAATTTGTAACGATAAAAATTCTAGTGAGAACCAAAAAGAAAAATATCTCAAATACTTTGTGTAAATAAATACGGCATGAGATCAGACGGGAGGAATTCGGGTATAGCGTATATAGTATAGCTATATATACTGCCCATGTATATCTATATGCGTACTGGCAACGTTTTACGACGTTGCGTCTGCTTTCAATATATAAATAAATATAAATATTCTCACCAATATCCCAAATCAATATTAAATAATAATGACTAATAACAATTCATCCATGTATCATTCTATATGTAATAATTATAATCTAATTAATTTTTCCGTCGCGGTGACCAACAACTACCGGAAGGAGGTTGACACGTGAAAATATGTTGTTACCCAGTAAAAGTAAGGCAAAGTACTTACTCAGATTTCAGCAAAATACTCAGCAAAACAAAATCTCAATTAACTTCCAAATTTATCGTATTTATTTTGTTCACTCGGTGAATAAAATTAATTTCTAAATAATTAAAAATGACTCAATATCACGTCCGCACACTACGCTGGTCCGTATCTTTCTAAATTAATTAGGTCAACCTCCACCTGTTGGTCGTCGCGTAAAGGGCAGCACCATCGCCCTTAATTATTATAGTTACACTTGACATCCAATTTAAATTAAAAATATAAATTATAACATAATTCTCTAATACTCGGATGATACATGGTAGATTACTTAAATATATGAACTATTTGTTCATATCCTCTGTATGTTTTTATATCAAATCATAAAATAAATATTAATTATTTCTAAATAATAAACATCAATTGACGCCATCCGTCGGATGACAAGTTAAACAAAATAATATATTGCCAATTGTTGGGGCATAATATGACGCTGAATTATGCATCCCAACTAACTCAAAATTATTAATAATTACTTAAATTAAACAAAAGTCAATCGCTTGTAAATTAAATCATAAATTATAAATTATAAAAATAAAATTAAATCACACGTGCTCTCTCATACCTTACGCGCATGCGCGAGCACCGTGCACGGACTGCCATCTCATCGGCGAAATGGCGGAATGCCCGCGCAACGATTCAAATTCAAATATAAAATGAAAATACTTAACTTACAACTAATTAAAACTAAATAATTTGAATCGTTACGTGACACCCCCCCCCACCAAGCCGTGTTTTGTCCCTAAAATACGGGCGAGACTCCGCATTCCTTTCGCCGGTACAATCACCTGCAAACCTGAAATTCAATACTTATACCTGGATCTTTTGTACCGGGTAAAAAAACAAAACAATAATTTAAAAATCAAAAGAAATTAACGTTAACCAAAAAAAACTCTAACAAGATATCGATTAACTTGTCACTCACAAACTTGCTCGAACCGTTGATGGAGGAAGGGGGATGGACTAGTGAATTAAAATAATACTCAATAAATGATGGGTTGCGCCGTCTTTATTTTCCTGCAATAAAGACTCTTTGGTAGCTACCGCCCCGGGCGTCTTACAACGTGATAAGTGAACAAGAATAAATAAAACATAAATATTAAAGTAACATAAGAAATACTGGTGATAATAATAAAGACCCAGTTGCTTAATGTCTTAAACTGCCGCAAGATTAGCCACTCTGGGGTCGCTGGGACTCATTTGGTTCGAACAATAGACCCGACGTAGACGATCATCGTCGGTCAGCCATCTCAACCATGGGAGCTCACACAGCTGGTCCCCAAGCTTCCCGTGACCGTCCGGGCAGCGTTCCGCCTCCATCTTCCTGGCACACATCATACAGTGACCACGGACCGCTAAATGTAGCTTACCGTGTGGTCCATTACACCTCCCGGTGTAGAAACTTAAACATTCCTCACAGAAAGGACGATCCTCACTGGGCATGTTGGTGCATAATCTGGCAGGGTGCCCAGCCTGTCCACATCTAGCGCAGCCTGGCTGTACGTTGCTCCGGCGCGAAGGTTGTCTTTGGTGCGCCCGGATCTTGACCTGGAGCAGAAGGGTTAGGTGCACCTTCCAAGTTTCAGGACCCCGCGGTATCATTCCAATCCCCTTTTGTTCATGGTATGTCTCCATGTTCTTCAACATTTGATTTCTGCTAAGCGCCATTCCTGTACAATTGTTAATTAGCAGGTCAATTCCCCTGGGGGTAATAATCACAGTTATATTAAGCGACAATAATAGTTGTAGACAGCAGTAGATAGTATTAGTCAGCGACTGAATAGACAGTGATAGAGATAGCTAGTCGTAGGAAGGCCTAGATAGATCAAGTAGTATTAATAGATAAAGCATTTAGCCATGCGATGACGTCAGCTTGCCTCTGACGGACGTTTTCGGCTCTTTTGACTAATTTTAAGAATTTTACATGGCTACGACCAATATAATTGCCCTCTCGGGGTCTCCATTTCAACGATAACTGAAGTTACCACCTTCGAGATGACAAACGGACCCGCATAACGCGGTGCTAGCTTACCCACAACCTGCTCACTCTTTTTCGACAAGACGTGAGTAGGTTTATATTCGTGGTCACCTACCTCGAACAAAATATTACGTCTTTTATGGTTATAATAAGCCGCGTATCGCTCGGATGATCGTCGAATACGTTGGTTGACAATATCACGTAATTCTATCGTACGATCCATCCGTTGTATCCAACCACTGCGGTCAACATTATCATCAACGACAATGTTATTGTCATCAGCAACTCGACAGTTACGAATTGGACATGGATCACGGCCCAAATTCAAATACGCGGGACTCACACCGAGTGACTCATGTACCGCAGTATTGTACGCGAACTGGAATTCGTGAATGTTTACATCCCAGTCACGATGATCATCACCCAAGTAACTCATGATCATTGTTTTTAAATTACGGTTGACCTTTTCAACCGGGTTAGCCTGGGCATGATACGGTGGTGTGGTAGTATGCTGAATACCACACTCTTGAATGAGATCGACGACATCTCGGTTTAAATATTCACGGCCATTATCGGTCCAGAATACGCGCGGAACGCCCCAGCGGTTAATAACGAACAGTCGAAGACTTTTAGCAACAGTCTTCCCGTTTGCAGCTCGGACTGGTACGCACTCAATCCACCACATGTATAGGTCTTCAAACACGAGTAGATATGAATATCCCGCACGAGAACGCGTAAACGACATTGTATCAGCTGCTACGACTTCCCAAGGCTCCCCTGGTATCCTTGGCGTCATAAAACCAATTGGTTTGCGCTGAACTGGTTTCGATTCGAGACATCGTTCACAGCTATTGACATAATTCTGTATATCCCGAATCATTCCAGGCCAATAGTACCTCGATATCGCCCGTGCGTACGTCTTCTGGACACCCAGGTGACCAGATTGTGGATGGTCGTGAACTTCCTGAAGTAATCGCTCTCGTCGGTCAGCTGGTACCACTAATTTCCAGTCGTTATCCTCTTCCCCGAGGATCTGTCTCATGGAGTCAGGCCGACGTCAATACAATCTACCATTTTCATAATGATAGTCAGGTAAGGCCTCTGGATCAGATAACAACAAACGACATTTTTCATCGTACCATTCGTCATTTCCAGCCTCGCCCAGTGCGTTGACTTGACTCTCGGTACGCTCCTGGTCTTCATAAATACGTGAGAAGGCATCCGGGGCTTCATTTTCTGCTCCCTTTCGATACTCGATCTTCATATCGTACTCGGAGAGCTCCATAGCCTACCGGGCTAATTTTCCCGTCGAATCCCGAGCGTTCATAAGCCACCGCAGGCTGGCATGATCAGTCACGACTGTAAATTTAAAACCTTCGAGATAATGTCTAAATTTACGCACGGCCCAAACTACCGCAAGACATTCCATCTCAGTCGTACTGTAATTTGCTTCTGCACTGTTCAAGGCCTTGCTCGCGCACGCAATCAGATACTCACGATCACCGTTACGTTGAACTAGGACTGCACCGAGTCCACACTGACTAGCATCCGTGTATAACGTAAACGGTAACGTGTAGCCAGGTGTCGACAAGACTGGAGCTTCCGCGAGTGCTTTCTTAAGTGATTGGAAAGACTCTTCTTCCGCCTCAGTCCATCGCCAGGGTACATCTTTCCTCGTCAAACGCTACAGTGGACTAGCTATACACGCGACGTTTATCAAATGGTGGTGATACCAGTTTATCATCCCATTGAAACGACGGATCTGTTTGACGTTTCTCGGCCGCGGGTAATTCAAAATTGGCTCCGTTTTCTCAGGGTCTGGCCTGAGTCCCTCTTTATCCAGTAAAAAGCCCAAAAATCGTACCTGTTGTTGGCAAAACTTACTTTTATCGAAGTTCAAAGTGAATCCAGCACCTCGTAACCGACTCAACACGACTTCTAGCATCTCCAGATGCTTTTGGAAAGTCGGGGTTACGATGATTATGTCATCCAGGTATGCAAACACAAACGGAGACAAATCAGGTGTAATTATTTTGTCCATCACACGCTGGAAACTCGCGGGAGCATTGCACAGTCCCATAGGCATACGTTTATATTGAAAAAGACCGCGACCGGGGACCTAAAAAGCAGTATATTTACGACTGTTTGGACTCATTAAGATCTGCCAAAACGCGGAATTCATGTCGAGAGTCGTAATGTAATGAGCATCACGACATTTTTCAAGGATCTCGATCATATCCGGCGGTCTATACGTGTCTTTTTCAGTTACATTGTTTACATCGCGAAAATCAACGCACATGCGATAGGTTCCATCAGGTTTCTTCACCATTATGGGTTGACTTGACCATTCCGACGCTGGAGCAGGTTCAACGATGTCATCTTCAAGCATCTTGTCAATTGCCTCGTGTAATGCTTGCAGAACCACTGGTGATCGACGATAAACCCGCTGTTTAATCGGTCGCTCGTCTTTGAGCCTAATCTCATGCTCAACCAACGAGGTCAAACCCAAACCTGGTGGCATTAATTTACGTTGAAGGTCCAAGAACTCACCCAACTGTTTGGTTTCATCTCCAGTGAGTTCATGTGCGGCTGCGACATCTTCTGATTTTGAATGAATTTCAGGCTCGAACGACAGCTCGTGCCAGGTACCACCGCGTATCCACCAGGATCGGTTACACAGGTCTAACTCCATATTCACATACTGCATGAAATTAGTACCGATCAAATTCAAACTTCCCAACCGAGGAATATAATGGACTGGAAATATGACCTCTTCAACACCATCGAGAGTCATTTTCACGTTTACCACGCCTCCACTCACGTCAGTCGTTCTGTTCGCCATACCAAAACGCGTCGGTCGAGCTTCAAACATACATGGGAAACCGACGACCATTAATTCTCTCGCGAAGTCCCCAAAAGCAGTCGTTTTAGCCCCGCTATCGATTATTGCGACTCGTTGACGAGTACCAGCGCGAATAACAACCAGAGGTCGGGGTTTAACATGACGGAGACGCCAAAAATCATCATTTTCATCACCAGGTAGATGTATAAGTGACACTGAGACAGCTGTTCGATCGTCTACCGCGGTTAATTCATCAAGTGTGGCATCCTCTTCACACTTGGCCTCGCACGGTGGATCTGACACAGCGTGTATGACAGCCTGGACAACAATGTGACGTAGATTCATCGAATCCTGCTCCCTGGTGACTCTCTTTGGAAGGATTGATGAACCTCCAGCACCGCCACCCTCTACTGGCGGGCTGCTTCGTCGTTTTTTGGCAATTGAAACACGTTGGGACGGCTATCGACGTTACAAACGCATGTAACGGCCGTTTTTCCAACCTTACCACATCTCATGCAGACGTCCCGGCGTGGTTCATGGCAAAAATCGCCCAGATGTTCCAGTGAGCCACAATTGTAACAGAATCTCGGGCGTGCGACTTTGCTTTGTCCCATTTGACCCGGGTTACGCATGTACTGCTGGTTATTAGGGTTATTGAACCCAGCAGGCGATCGATTACCACCAGGTGGATTCACTGGACCTCTCGGAGAGTTGCTCACGGGTGAATTAGATACCCTCGGAGGCTGTTGCTGCGGTACTGGAGGATTTCTGGGAATCGCACCGCAATTCTGTGCGTTCCGATTCTGCTGCTGATTTGCGGGTGTGTTTTGTGGATTCCCACGCTGGTTGGCAGTCTTAATATTCTCACCAGTGACCCGTTTTGTCGCCTGGTCAGGTCCACCAGGTGTTATTGGTGCCAAATTCCGCTCAGCAGCCCTCTGTTGGCGCGATCGACGCGATCGGCGCTTCTTTTTCGTCCCTGGGCTGGACTGAGAACCACTCGTCGAGTCAGAGTGTTCAACAGCTGTGACAACCACGTGCATGGCGGCTCGGTGATCCCTGGGAGGTCGAATACCGGCAGAATATGAACATCCCTTGATGTTCGCTGACAACCACTGTTATGGCCCCGTGAAAATTTTAGTTAGTTTATTATATTTATATTTTGATTTTTAGAAATCTATAGATTTCTTGGAATAACTTGTTTCGGGGGATTCACGGGGAAACATGGATGTGAAATTTTACAATAATAAATTTTATTTCGTAGTTTTAAATTTTATTTAAACACATATTGATTATTAGATATTTGGTAAAAATTAACAAAATTAAAATTATTCAAATTCGTAAAAATTAATAAAATTAGGAATTATTTAAATTCGTATTTCAATTCGTTAAATTTACATTACAATTATTCTTATATAGTAGTGTCTTCTAGTATAAATTTATTTTTAAATTCGCAAATTAAAATTAATTATTTAAATAATATTGATTAGTTTTATAAAATAATATTAACTGTTTAAAGTAATATTTGAATAGTAAAATTGTTGCTTAAATTCATAATATAATATTTTATATTACATTTTAAATTAAATTATTTACGTTTGAATTAATATTGAAAGATATATAATATTTTGTAATATATTTTAAATTAATACTTGAATTAATATGGGAAAATAGTGAAATTTAAATTTATAATATAATATTAAATTGTTTAGATTCATAATATAATATTTAGTAAAATATTTTAAATTAAATTATTTATATTCACATTTGATTAATATTAAAAACTAGTAAAATTTTTCTTTAAATTCATAATATAATATTTAGTAATATATATATATTTAGATTCATATTTAAATTACTATTTAAAACATAGTAAAATTATTAAATTATTTAGATTATTATTGGTTCATAATTCGTAAGTCAGTTTTATAAAATAATATTTTTGTAATATATTTTAAATTAATTATTAATATTTAAATTAATAGTAGAATTATTATTCACAATATAATATTTTGCAATATATTCTTAATTAAATTATTTATATTCATATTCGATTAATATTGAAAAATAGTTAAATTCTTATTTAAATTCGTAACATATATTTTAAATTAATCATTAATATTGAAAAAAAAATAATAAAATTCTTATTTAAATTCACAATACAATAGTTATGTAATAATATTAATTATTGAAAAATAGTAAAATTCTTATTTAACTTTATAATATAATAATATTAATTATTGAAAAATATTAAAATTCTCATTTAACTTCATCATATAATATTTTTGTAATATTATTTTAAATTAATTATTAATATTGAAAAATAGTACAATTGTAATTATTTTGAAATATACCATTAAAATATATTTCATGTTAAGATTAAATAAAAATAATTGAAAAATTATTTTTTTATTTTAATAAAGGAGCGAGATATATTATTTAGGTATATTTCATTAAAAAAATTAAATGAAAATAATTGAAAAATTATTTTCATGAAATATTATTGATAAGAATTATTGTAGTAAAAATATTGCCGATTGAGTCACTGATCACTCGTTTAAACAAATTGTTAGTCTACTTGTTCCTTGAAGACAATTAAATAAAAGAGAACGTACGTTCATAACGAATCGTTACCGTTTATTTCAGGTAATAAAAATAAAAACTTAATTTAAATTTCACACACTTATTTTAAATTCACCAAAATTTTTATATATTTCCTTCGAGTAAAATTTTAATTTATTTGTTTTAAATGCCCATATGTATTCACAGCACAAATAAAAAAATCACTGCACCCGTTTTAACGAAGGGGAAAACAATAATTTTTACTTTTAACGTTAATTGAAATGATTCACTATCGAAATCCTTGAAATAATCCCAGAATAGAATGCTGAATTGAAATCCAAATGAAAATTGAAGTCCTTGTAAGTTATTCTTCCAAAGTGAAATGAAAAATGATGAAAATCCTTGTAAATAATTTGAAATGGAAATTGAAGAAATCCTTGTAAATAATTTGAAATGAGAATGAAAAATCCTTGTAAATAACTTGAAATGAAAATGAAAAATCCTTGTAAATAATTTGAAATGAAAATTGAAAAATCCTTGTAAATAATTTGAAATGAGAATGAAAAATCCTTGTAAATAACTTGAAATGAAAATGAAAAATCCTTGTAAATAATTTGAAATGAAAATTGAAAAATCCTTGTAAATAGTCTTCCAATAAAAATACGGGATCACACCCGAAAACTGTACTTTGTACGAAACTCAAAAAGAAAAACGGGGTCACACCCGGCAGTAACGAAGCGTAAAAACGAACTTTAACAAAAAAAAACTTAAACAAAGTAAACGGGGTTACACCCGACGAGAACGGGATTACACCCGACGGTAACGGAATTACATCGCGGACTGATGAGTTTTTCTGACTGATTTCATTAGCTGGTGCAGCGACTTTTATTTGCCATGTAATTTTAGATGGGCCACCATGGTAGGGGCCATGGGAAAAGACGCAGAAAGACTCTCCCAGAGTTTATTGTTTATTCATTAAAAATTTTATCGATGATCCAAGTTTTCTCCGAATCTTTGTTTATTTAAATAAATCTGATATCTCATATCAGCAGTTTATTTATTGAAATAAAATAAAAAGTACTGCCATCGGCAGTTTAATTTATTACATTAATAAATAATAAAATTATAGATATTTTCCAAAATGCATAGATAGAAATTTATAAAAATGAAATTACTATTGAATTTAATGTTTTCGATAATTTTACTATTAATTTTGGGGGTATTACAGCCCTCTGAACAGTCTTTTCTCGATTTTATGTATTAGGATAACAGCAGAAGTAAGTTGGTCGTTTACTCTCGCTGCAGGCGTTTCTTTTCTTTTATTCTGGGCTTTACTCTATTGTTTTACTCCGCCCGGTACTCAGGTTACAGCACGGTATTCGCGCCCACTCATATGTAATGTTTCGCCTTCCCGTACGTTCTCTTCCTTACAAAATGGTGTATTTAACTATTTATCATTACTTAAATTATTTTCAAATTTATATAAATATATATATATATATATATATATATTAATTTTCTTAAATATGTTTTCCAATTAAAATATATATTATTTACATTTAAATACATATATATTTCCTTATTTGTTAAACATATTTATCTTTAAATATATATACATTATTTATTGTTTAAATGTATAAATCGTATATTATTTATTTATTTTTATGTACTTTAATTTGATTTAAAATTTAAGTTATTTAGTTTAAATTTATCCGACTTATTTTATTAGTGTATATTTATTTTTATCCATATATATATATGTGTACCCACATATATATACATGCGTAAGGGATGAAGGGTACCGGGTTCGTAACACCACCACTCTTAAACCAAGTCAGAAATTCTGACCTGAACGACTCCCAGTTTGACCATCGGTGGCAGTTGGCACTAAACCAGACTTCAGCTTTGCCCTTGAAGACTTCTGGTAATACTGCAAGACGATCAGCTCGACGAATTCCAGCACTGCGCATTAATACGACCAGGCGCCTCAGGAACTCATCGCTAGTCATTGCTCCATCACCAGAGAACGATAATTTCCAGTTCCTGGCGATGGCACCATGATCACGAGCAACTCCACGTGACGAATGACGCTCCTCATTACCCAAACTTCTATGTAAGTGGTATTCAGATGACGATGACGAATAAGTATCATCTGAATCGGAATCGCCAGACGAACTGGGATGATGTCGGTCGGAACTGCGACCTCTGTGTGAATCCCTGGGTGTCTCGAAGTGAACACGCGACGGGGTGGGATTAGGAAGACCTCCAGGCCCAATGTCTTGCCGTCGCTGGTCATTGTTACAGTCCTCGGGGTGTGCTGTCAGCAGATTGGTCCTCAGATCGTGTACACGGGTGCCATGAGTAGTTGTAGGTCTCGTGATTTGCCCAGAACTCGCAGCAGTGGTGACAGTGGGAATTACACTGATCTCCGGGAGTGATGCAGGTACCGCGGGACCACCATGCGGTGACGACGCGCGAATTTGATTATTTGCAGATAGCCTCTCAATCATTTCGTACAGCTTCTGCGATCCCCGTTCCATCTTCTCCTCGAGCATGCGCAACCCCTGTACAAAAGTTGCCCCGGTGACGTATGCATCCATGCCATCGGGGAATTCTGGCAAGTTTTGGCCGACTGGAACCAACTCGTCTTTCCAGAGACTCCAGGGCGTACTCCAATCACCATCTTCACGTTGTAGCATCCTTCGAAAACGATCACGAAGCACCTCACTGGAACCCGATGGATTAACATTCTGGAATAATAGATATCGACGAATTTCCGAGTCGGTCAGATTATGTACACGCGCTTCCAGATCGTGTCATACTTCGTCTTTCCTTGGATCCCAGGGAATATTCGGAACCCCGAGAGCCCGTTTATGATATCGGTTTAACCGATCGCGTCGTTTATTACGAGTTCCCGCGGTGGATAATCCTAATTAGAATAATATTATTCGAATCTCCTCATCTGGTCGCGCCAAAATCCAAGTAAGCTCGGTTTCTGGCACCGAAGTAGAGGTGTCGCGTAATCCAACATCCCTGGCCGTCCGTGACGCTCTTCCGCGCCCCCGGCCCCTATGCCCAGGGTCAGTCGCATGGGAAAGGTGGGAGTTATCACCCACGATCTCTACCTCCCGGCCAGAACGATTTACTGGACCGTGCACGATCGTCGGGATCATGTGTTGTTGAGGTGGCCCGCGACTATGCTCGAAAAGCCCGCGCAGACCCTTATCGTCGGTCTCACTGCTCGGGGAATCCCGATGCTCAGCATTATTTGCGGTTTCAGCAACCCCCGCGTTTCCGATTTTATTGATCGCGTTTTCATTACCATCTTTATTGGCCTCGTCACCCGAAACGCCACCACGGACACGTATCAACGACACCCGAGCGATTGATCGATCAGATTCAGCAAAAATCTTTTCCCACGCGTTCATTTTTTCTGTATGTATATATGTTAATGAATCAAGTATTTTAAATTTGTAAATATGTAAATATATAGTGTAATAAATGTAAATAGATGTATATAGAAATCACCTATGTATTGCAATTAAATGTATTGAGACAAATCGCTTTTTAACTTCGCAATTTTTACCAGCAGCCACCAGAATTCACGGGTTGAACCCTGGCTTAGGCTGGCCTCTAACAAATTTTTATTTACTTGGACAGAGCAATGGGCAAGGATTCTTGCAAAGCAAGGACCTGCACTTATTCAAACTCGGCAGCGTATGAAAAGGTCATCAACTTACCTCACGGCGTATAAATTATCAATAGATTTCTTATAGTAGAATAAACTTATCAATTCTTAAGTAATAATACTGTTCTTAATAGACGATTTAACAATTCTTACCAGTAGAGTAGGAAAATAAAGAGTGTGAGTGAAAAATAGAATGAGAGAAATTAACTAGAAAATGCAAGTTTTATTGCCAATTATAATAATGTTCAGTTACTTACAATAAATACTGCGCAATTTATTATAAACGTAGTGTCCTCGTGGTTGCAGAATATACCATGGTTCCTCACGTGGAATAGCGCAGTTTTACACAATATTTAATATTTACTAGATTATAATAATTAATACCGCGAATAATTCGTCGGTAACGCACAATATGATTTACTTTATTAAATCTTTATTATAACAATTCATAAAAAGTAATGAATAATATTGCAAGTAAATTTGCCAGAGCAATTATAGAAAATATAGCAATATACTAAGTATAAAATAATTATCGCAAACTGACAATAAAAGAAAATATGTCTGAACGCTAATTGATCTAGGATCGAAGTGATTGACCGATAATTGAGGGTCTGGGACTCTCCTCTGAACTATCCCCACTTCACCCTTACGGACATGCGTCTACGTGATAATTAGTCATGTGACTCCGGCACTATGACTAGTGTAGTTTCAGACGGCAACAAGACGGGGAAAAATGGAAACCGCAAGGCTGAGGACGACCAAGAAAATTCACATTGTCTCAGTATATACAGTATAATTTCAAATTTTTATTTTCCCGCGAGTCAATTTATTTTTAACTCCTCCGTGGAACCTCGTAAATTTTTAATTTTATTCAAAAATTTATGAATTTTAAATTTATTGACCCCCTGGCCCCACGTTGGGCGCCATATAACGTATATCTATACTCAAACCCGCGCAACGATTCAAATTCAAATATAAAATTAAAATACTCAACTTGCAACTAATTAAAACTAAATAATTTGAATCGTTACGAGACAGTTTTTTGGGGATGATCGATCGAAGTTTTGCTAAGCAATTAAAGGAACAAGTTTTGTTTCTTTAATTGTGTAATCATAATCAAAATGAAAACATAATTTTTTTCTTACTTTTCTTTCATTTTTGCGTTGGTTACTTAGTAAACGTGAGGGAAAGAGAGAAAAAACGAAAAATTCCAAAAAATTAAAAAAAAAATTTTTTGACCGCTAAAATCAAATTTCAATTTTTTTGTTTTCTTTGACTTTTTTTGTATTAACTCACTTTTATGTATGTCTGATCAGTTGGAATATAGTAATTGATTTTAAACTATCTTCCTGATGAACTAGATATATTGCTAAAGTGTACTGTCTATGAGATACCAGTAGTTTAATGAGAAAAATTACGGCCACTATCTAGACTAGAGAACCAAGTGCTCTAGTTGAAGAAGATAACTGCAATGGACCAGTCATCTGCTCCAAAATTTTTTTTCCTCAATGAGAGAAAAAATTACAGTCATTCTTCAGTCTAGCTAGAGTAGAGTGACAAGTGCTCTAGTTGAAAATGCTAGCTGCAATGTACCAGTCAACAGCTTAAAAATTTTTTTTCCTCAATGAGACAAACAAAAAACTGCTACTATCCAATCTAGACAAGAGTATCAAGTGTTCTAGTTGAAAAATTCGGCTACTGTGGACCAGTCATCTGCTTCATTGTATGTATTTTCTAAATGAATAAGCTGAATGATGAATAAACTTTTGTAATCACTATATCGATTCCATAAATTTAATTTTTTGAACGTTTTTAGATGTTGAAATTTTATGTGTAACAATTTTTAGGTAGATTTCTTTAAAAATCGGCCTATTGCAGAGACCCTCATGATCAAATTATCGAAAAATTTTGCCACCATATATCTTATTTTACTTCGTAAAGTCGAAAAATACCATCCGCTCAAAAATTTATGTATGTATGTATGTATATATATATATATATATTAGGGTGGGTCAAAAAAATCGATTAATTTATTTTTGACTTGATATTCTGAAAAATAGGTTCGTAGACACCTAAGAAGAATTCTCTCCAAGTATGAGATCTTAATTATAACGGGAAGGTCCTCCGCTTTGCGGGTTTCTATTTTTTTTGAATAATCAGATAAAAAAATTTATATCTCGCTTCCAACTGCTAGGAAAAATATTCCGTGATATTGACTTTGTAAGAAATTGAGTGCTCTACAAAAAAGGTCTCTTATGGATTTTTCAAAAACTCAACCGATCAAAAGATATTCATACTTGAAGTTTGGCTATTTTAAGGAAAATATTCGTTTTTCTTATGAATTTTATAAGTTGATGAAAAAAAATTATTTCAAATTGCAGAACTCATGATTTTGTTGGAAATTTACTGCTCTACAAAAATGGTCTCTTATGACTTATCGATTAAGTAAAGCCGTTATGATATATCCAACGTCAAACATTAACGAATATCAATATTTCCAGTTTTTGATCAATAATTCGATAAATTTAAATTTAAATTATTAGTTTCAGGAAAATTTACATAAATTTGAGTTTCGATGGATAAAGAAATGTTATAAACAATTTTTTTAATATTGTTTTCAGTCTTGAGCTTGTTTGATTGCATTAAAACAAGAAATTAGAGCATTTTTTTCGACATATAGCCAATGATTACGATAAAAAACGAAGAACAATTGCAGTACTTATTACAAGTTGTCAAAAAAAAATCAAAAAACATATCGAAATTGTAATAAAGAAAATTATTTATAGTAATAGCGTACTGTTATGTTAAAAATATTGACAATTATATTGCAATTGATAATTCAATAAAAAAATTTATGTATAAAAAAGCTTAATACTGGTTTTTTTTCGATCGATTCAATACTTTTCATATTAAATTTGACAGAGAAATGTGTCATTCACTTTAAATTAAACTAATCATTGGCTATATGTCAAAAAAAATGCTCTAATTTCTTGTTTTAATGCAATCAAACAAGCTCAAGACTGAAAACAATATCAAAAAAATTGTTTTTAACATTTCTTTATCCATCAAAACTCAAATTTATGTAAATTTTCCTGAAACTAATAATTTAAACTTAAATTTATCGAATTATTGATCAAAAACTGGAAATATTGATATTCGTTAATGTTTGACGTTGGATATCTCGTAAAGGCTTCACTTAATCGAAAAATCATAAGAAACCATTTTTGTAGAGCAGTAAATTTCCAGCAAAATCATGAGTTCTGCAATTCGAAATAATTTTTTTTCATCAACTTATAATATTCATAAGAAAAACGAATATTTTCCTTAAGGTAGTACTATCGGTTATAGAATTGACGTTCAGAATTTGATGAAACTTGGTATATTGGCACATTATTATAAGATTATGAACCAGTTCAATTTTTAAAGGTCTACAGAGAACTGAAAAAAAGATATTAATATTAAAAGATAATTGTCTCTAGCATTGATCCTTATGGGAAATCACATAGTTTATCTTATTTCACAAAATCTGACGTTCAGATTTCAATGAAAGTGGTATTAAAGGAAAGAAAAAAATGCGTAGAATACTTTGGTTTATTAAAATACGAGCTTCAGAGCTTGTGATAAGAGTAAATAGTAAATAATTAAGAGAAATTTGGCATGATACTTTCATGTGGCAACGCTGCTAAAAAGGTTATGACGCGCGCGAAATTTAAACATACATTAAATGCGGTATGTGGGGATATCAGTGTTTTACCCATTTTTAATTACAAAACATAAGATATAGTTTTTATTATTATAGTTGCATTATTAAATAATGCAACATATTACAAAATATGTAATATTGCATAAGTAAACTTTAATATTACATTTTTTAAATATTTTTTTCTTTAGTTTCAAAGTAATTAAAAATTTTTTCTAAAGTTATTGACGTTAGTCGTAGGGTTAGGAGACGTGAACTTTCCATGTTTCTTATTTAATTTATTTGTTAATGCTACTTGTTACAGATTTTTTTTATACTTTTTATTCTGTGACTCTTTTCTTTTCAATTAAACATTTTTTTTTATTATTTAATAATTTTGAATTAGAAATTTTAGTAAACAAACACGTAAAACCAATAACTTGTATAATAGATATTTGCGCAATAGATTTTGCGCATGATCTCATATTTTGAGTGAAACAGAGTTACTCTAAGCATACTTCTATCTCATTTACTTTTACGCGACGTTGCCAAATATAAATACTACGGTAGTCAAATTAGCCAAAGCACACATTTGACTCTTGTGGTATCGATAGTACTACCATAAAATGGCCAAACTTCAACTATGAATATCTTTTGATCGGTTGAGTTTTTGAAAAAATCATAAGAAACCTTTTTTGTAGAGCACTCAATTTCTTACAAAGTCTATGTCACGGAATATTTTTCCTAGCAGTTGGAAGCGAGATATAAATTTTTTTATCTGATTATTAAAAAAAAATAGAAACCCGCAAAGCGGAGGACCTTCCCGTTATAATTAAGAGCTCATACTCGGAGAGAATTCTTTTTAGGTGTCTACGAACCTATTTTTCAGAGTATCAAGTCAAAAATAAATTATTCGATTTTTTTGACCCACCCTAATATATATATACATTGTGACGTTATTTTTTCCCTCGCAACCTTGAGCTCACCGTGGAAATACCGTGGAAACACTGTGTTTGTGGAAACACCGTGCAACCTATGCAGTTTCCACGCTGTTTCCACGGTTGATTTGTTACATTTTTCCACGATGTTTCCACGATAGTTTTTTGCTGAGTCCACGGTGTTTCCATACCAAATTTACGGTAAAGACACAATGAATAATCACCGTGATTTCACGCTGAATCCACGTTCGTTACACTTTGAACCCATAGTTAATCCACGATGATTTCATTGGGCTTATGTCATTGATCCACAGTGAAAACACGATATATTTACGATGGGTTTGCAATTAGTTTTTGCAATGATTAAACGAAGAATCCACGGTAAATTCGCGGTGATTATATAATAGTTACACAGTAATAACATCGAGAATTTACGATGAAAACTCGATAATCTAACAGTAACAACATACTGTCTATGAGAAAGTAACATAAAAAATCAATTGTGTTGCATCTACTTAACTGGGAAACTCTTATCAATATTATCTGATTGAATAATTAAAAAAAAAAGCGCTTATGAGAGCTTACCTATGACAGTTAAATGAACATCTTATTTATATTTATATCCAACAATTTCTATTAAAATAAATAAAAATGTCTTTAAATATTTTTCCAATAATTTGATTTCTGTCCACTCAATATCAAAATTATTAGGATTTTTTTATTTTTTAACTGGTTAAATTTTCAATTCTGATTTAAAATTATAAAACGATTAAGTATAAACTATTAATAATTAAATAATTCTATATAGTTACAATTTAGCGATGTATATATAAGGGTTGGCCAAAAAACAACTAATTTTTTGAAGTTGACTTCTTTTGGCGCGTTTAGTAGAGAGTGAAATTGAGAGCTGCACGCGCAAGCGTACCGCAAAAACGACATGATGAAGTTGGCCACCAAATATAATTGAAAGGGAATATTTATTTTACTGACTATTAGGTTAACTCGTATACAGAATAATCGCAAGGTATCCAACAAAACATGTGGTTATATTTGGAATCGATAGAAAAGCCAATGTACGAAAAACATTTCATATACATTAATTATATAAAACGTGAATTATTTATATAAATATATTATCTATAAATTTTTCCTAAATTATGGCGTAAAAAACGTATCAGTGATAAAAAAATTTGTTAAAACTTTAAATGTTTTAAAAATTTGAGGTTAATTTTTTTAAATTGTGTAAAACCTTTGAAAGTTTTAAGTATTTGAACTTGATTTTATGTAAGTATTATTTTTAATAAGTTAATGAAATAATTACTAATTTAAGTAATAAGTAATTAAATATTTCATAATACATATTTATTTTGAATAAATAATTGAAAACAATTTTCATTATTTTTAATGAGTAATCTAAAAAAATTCAACACATTGTTACAAAAAATCTATGCATATATATATCGAAAAAAGTAATAATAAATAAATAAATGTTATTGTTTTGAGAAGAAAAAAACATATAACAATAAATTTTATTTTAAAAGAAAGAGAAATAATTTTTTTTTTTTTTTTTGCGAAAATAAAGAATTTCATTCAATATTATAAGATTTTGGTAAATATATTAATTTTATAGTAACAATTACTTATAATGAGCAACTGTAAATAAATAAATTACACTCAATAATTTTATAATATTTTACCCCTTTTGTAACGAAAGAAAAAAAAATATAAATTAAAAACAAAAAGTAAATGAATGAATTTCATTTTAAAAGAAAGGGAAATAATTTATTTTTGTAAAAAAATGTATTATTTCTCTTTCTTGTAAAATTAAATTTGTTATTCTATATTTTTTTTTTGTTAGAATTTGTTAAAATTGTCTTAAATTACTCACTAAAAATAATAAAAATTGTTTTTAATTATTTATTAAAAATAAATATGTCTTATGAAAATATTCAATGACTTATTACTCAAATTAGTAATTATTCTATTAACTTTTAAAAAATAATACTTACATAAAATAAACTTCAAATACTTAAAACATTTAAAGTTTTTACACAATTTTTAAAATTGACTTCGAATTTTCAAAAGACTTTTAATCACACGCTTTGACACAATTTTTATCACTGATAAATTTTTCACACCATAATCTAGGAAAAATTCATAAATAATATTTTTTCGCCCCTCCGGGCGAAAAGCGTCAACTTCGTTTCACACAGCAGGTGAAACGAAGTTGACGCTTTACGCTTCCGTCGAGGCGAAAAATAGTATTTATACCTTGGGCAGTAAACAAGAAAGCCTCAGATCACATGTTTGTTGACCTCGGCTTCGCCTCGGCCAACAATTACATGAGATCTAAGACATTTCTTACTTTCCTGCCCGAGGTGTAAAATATACTATTATATTTATATATATAATTCACAATTTACAAATAATATTTTTATATTTATATATATAATTCACAACCCGTGAAAAATGAATCATACATGGCCATGCATGAATGCTCCATGCATGGCCATGCATGAAAATTGGCCAGACATGGCCATGTATGGCCATATATGACCATGTATGACCATGTATGACCATGCATGGCCATGTATGACTATACATAGCTTGATACGGCCATACATGACTTGATATGACTAGGTATAGAAATTTCAACTAAATAAAAAAAAATTTTTTTAATTTTTTTTTTTTTTTTTTAATTATTTTGGCGACGCAGAGATTATCAGATATGCGAATAATTGAATTCCTAATCGAATTGGAAATTTTTAATTCAGAGAAAAAACGCTAGACTTATTAATAACACTACCCGCTTTAGTAGGATTCGAACCCGGGACCTTCCGTACGAGAGACCGACGCTTTGTTGACTAAGCTATGCGACCAACAGTTACAACGAAGTTTACTTGTGCTACGTAAGATTGAAAGGATATAATCACTTTCGAAAAAGCAAAATATAGTCATCAATATGCTGTTAGTGATATCAAAAAAATTTTCTATTTTTTTTCACTACAACAATCTGTTTATAAGTAATTGTAATAGTCAGCTCAAATTTTTTATATCCGTGAAAAATGAATCATACATGGCCATGCATGGCCATATATGAATCATACGAGGCCATGTATGGTCATGCATGGTCATGTATAGTTATATAAGTCAGTGATTAGTTGGACATATATGGCCATGCATGGCCGTATATGGTTCATACATGGTCATACATGGAGCATATATGTCCATACATCGAGCATATATGGCCATACATGGGCATACGAACTTTTTTAATTTTTTTTCTTTCATTATCTCATAAACAACAAGACCTACAAAAAAATGTAAATGACAATTTTATAGGAAATTTAATTTCCTACAAAAAAGGACCCTAGCACCGAATCACTCAGATAGATTCTCTGCGATATTAGTCAAATAAAAAATCAGTATTTTCTAAGATTTGATTCGACATTTTATGGGAATTCAATGCTACGTAAACTTCAATAATTAATATCTCAGAAAATATCGATCGTAGTGATTTAGTGCTAAGGACCTTTTTTTGAGGAAATTGAATTTCCTATAGAATTGTTACTTATATTTTTTCTGTAGGTCTTGTTGTTTATGAGATAATGAGAGAAAAAACAAGAATTCTATGAAAAAATTTAGTTTAGAGGTCCGTACTACCCCACTCGTATGAGTTACGACTTCGCGAAAATGGGTACTTTTGAAGAGCATTCAATTCTGAGAAAATCCCGACTTTGGGCGAGATGATGTCATAAAATGCCACGGAGTTACAGAAGTTTAAAACATAAAAACCCAAGTTTACGTGTATTTTGAATGGGAAATCTTCGCCTGCTCTAGGAAAGTACTTTATATTAATATCAAGGGCTTCAACTCTCAGGGAATTTTTTGAGGGGGTATTTCCAACAAAATTTCGGGATGGGAGCGAAAAAAAAAATAGTCGCTAAAAAAAGCAGTCTAATATATAGTCATCCATGACTATGTATGACCATGCATGGCCATACATGGCCTTGTATGATTCATATATGGCCATGCATGACTATTCAAAAAGTTCGTATGGCCATGTATGAACCATATACGGCCATGCATGGCCATATATGTTCAATTAATCACTGACATATATAGTCATACATGTCCATGTATGGCCTTGTATGATTCATGTATGGCCATACATGCTCCATGTATGCTCCATGCATGGCCATGTATGCTCCATGCATGAACCATATATGGGCATGCATGGCCATGTATGATTCATTTTTCACGGGAATTTACAAATAATATTTTTATATTTATATATATAATTCGCAATTTACAATTAATATACATGAAATGTTTTTTTATAAACTGGCTTTTCTGTCGATTTCAAAAATAACCACGTGTTTTGTAATGAGTATGATAGGTTATAGTGATAAGTATGACAGTTTCGCTGGACAAGTAAAAAGATTTTGGAATTTACTACAATTTGACTTCAAGCTCCAATAACTTTTGACCAGATGGATTTATCAAAAAATGATAAAAAATTTTTTGTAGAAGGCTTAATTTTCTACGAAATAATATCTCATAGTTCTAAATGAAAATTATAATAATCTAACTTATTATACACGTTACTCAGACGTAAATAATGAAAAAAAGATATGTGTCGTTAAATCTAATAAAATATGTTTTAGTTGTAGAATGTAATTATAAGAATAACGATTACTGATATTAGTATATTGACTACTGCTTAAGTTATTTAATGATTTAAATTTAATCTAATTATTGTAATGTTTAGCATAATCAATATAATTAATATTATTATAAGGCTGTTTTGTAATGTTTTTATGTTTTGAAAAATAAATTATTCTTTGAATGAAAGCGTATTTGTAATTAAATAATGATATTAGTATGAATATCGTAAAAAAATTGGAGTTTAGCTACTCAGCGGTGTATGGCTGCTTGAATTTCATTGAATGTTTCTACCGTGAACTTATCGCATAATAATTGTGAACACGTTGAATTATCATTGACAAACTTCTACTAAACCGTGGTACATTCAGTGTATTTTCAGTATTACTACACCATGTGTTTGTCGTGGAATGACTGTGGAAACACTGTGGAAACACATCAGAAATATTGGGGAAACGTAGTCAAATTGCTATGGAACTACTGTGGTTTTATCGTGGAAAAATGGAACAAATCCACGGTGTTCCCACCGAGCATTTATGGTGAGTCTGTAGAGTTTCCATGGTGTTTCTACGGTGAGCTCAAGGTTGCGAGGGTTGTACGAGGCTTGGATTAAGGTTAACGTCACAATCACCAACTGATTGTATTATATTTTCGAGCATGGTAACTCAAGACTTATAGTTTCGCTTACAGTAATTAACGATTTTGATACAGATTTTTGATTTTAGTTTTAGTTTAAGAATAAAATATAGGGTAACGTCTGCCTACAGATACAGCTGTTAATGAGAAAAATGTACCGTAAAGATTTAGAATCAGAATTATGGAAATTTAATATGGAATATGGGTTGAGATTAAAGTTTGAGATAATGATAAAGTTTGAGTTTTAGTTTACACTGAGAGAAAAAATAGGTTTTCGGAACTAGGAAAACGTAGTAAAAAAACAACTCAGCTATTGGCTGTAGTGCCCGTAACTAAAGTGTTATAGTAAATAGTACTACAAAAAAGTAGTTGTTTACACTATTATGCA
This sequence comes from Microplitis manilae, assembly GCA_030273425.1. Lineage (NCBI taxonomy): Eukaryota > Metazoa > Arthropoda > Insecta > Hymenoptera > Braconidae > Microplitis > Microplitis manilae. The sequence continues at coordinate 16,158,706 of CP092725.1, read as the reverse complement.
GTTAAAGACACTATGACGATACTAGTAAATATGACTGTTCTGAGTTCGGTAATTGGAATTAAAAATTACAGGCCAGCAGAACTATATTACTCATGTAAACTTAACAATTAATTTTGAGTTAAGTTAACTACTTTGAGTTGAGTGTATTTAATTAAAAATTTCTAGTCAGCGCAACTATACAATATGAGTATGATTTAACATTTATATCAAGTAATATTAACCAATTCAACTTAATTTTCTTAATTACAAGTTATAAGCCAGCGTAACTACACTATTTTGTTAAGGCTTATCATTTATCTTAAATTAAATTAACTGAGTTACGCTGGGTTGTCTAAACTATAGATTTTATAATCGACTTTACTATAAAAGCATAATCATTCCGACTATGCTGTAGTCAAATACGTAATGCCGATTATAGTGAGGATGACTTTCTTTTGCTGGGTTGATTGAAGTAGAGATTCCAAGTCAGTAGAACTACGTAATTTATTTATATCTAATAATTAACTTCAAGTTAAGGTAACTATTTCGTACTTGGCTTGCTTAACTGAAAATTAAAAATCAACGTAACTGCACAATTTGGATACGATTTATTATTTATATCAAATTACAGGAACTAATGTAAGTTTGATATGTCTAGCTAAAAATCTCGAGTCAACAGAACTATGTAATTTAGTTATGATTTATTATTTATATCAAGTTAAATTAACTATATTAAATTAGGTTGTTCAAACTAAAAATTTCATAGTTTACTTTACTACAAAAACATAGTCTTTCAGACTTTCCAATAGTCAGGTACACTATGACGATATGAGTGTATATAACCGTTTTTGGACAGGGTTGCATAAACTAGAAATTTCAAGTCAGCAGAATTGCGAAATCCAATCGTACCGACCAATAATTTTTTTGTTATAGTAACTATATCAGGATTGGCATATTAAACTAGAAATTTCAAGTCAATATAACTATACGATTCGGTTACGATTGTCCATTTAGATTAAGTAACACAAGCTACATCGGCCTAGGTTACAGGAACTACAGATTTTATAGTCGGCTTTACTATAAAAGCATAGTCATTTCGACTATGCTGTAGTGAAATAAACGATGCTGATTATAGTAAACATGACTGTTCTTTGCTAGGTTGATTGATTTAGAAATTCTAAGTCAGTAGAACTACGTGATTTAATTATATCTAATAATTAAATTCAAGTTGAGGTAACTATTTCCTACTTGGTTTGCTTAACTGAAAATTAAAAATCAACCTAACTGCACAATTTGGATCTGATTGATTATTTATATGAAGTTACAGGAACTAATGTAAGTTTGACATGTCTAACTAAAAATCTCAAGTCAACAGAACTATGCAATTTAGTTATGATTTATTATTTATATCAAGTTAAATGAACTATATTGGACTAGGTTGTTCAAACTAAACATTTTATAGTATACTTTACTACAAAAGCATAGTCTTTCAGACTTTCTTATTGTCAAGTACACTATGATGATAGCAGTATGTATAACCGTTGTCGGACTGGGTTTCATGAACTAGAAATTTCGAGTCAGCAGAACTGCGAAATTCAGATGTATTCAATAAGTTTTTTTAGTAATAATAACCATTTTGGGCTCGGCGTATTTAACTAGAAATTTAAAATCAATGTGACTATATGATTCGGTTACGATTTCTCGTTAAGATAAAGTTACATAAACTACATTTGCTTTGGTTGCTGGAACTATAAATTTTATTATCGACTTTACTATAAAAGCATAGTCATTCCGACTAGGCTGTAGTCAAATAAACAATGCCGATTATAGTAAAGATGACTGTTCTTTTATGGGTTGATTGAATTAGAAATCTAAGTCAGTAGAATTACGTGATTTAATTATATCTAATAATTAAATTCTAGTTAAGGCAACTATTTAATAGTTGGTTTGCTTGACTGAAAATTAAAAATCAACGTAATTGCACAATTTGGATACGATTTATTATTTATATCAAGTTACAGGATCTAATGTAAGTTTGATATGTTTAATCAAAAATCTTAAGTCAACAGAACTATACAATTTAGTTATGATTTATTACTTATATCAAGTTAAATTAACTATCTTGGGCTTGGGTTATTTAACTAGAAATTTCAAATCAATGTCACTATATAATTCGGTTACGATTTTACATTCATTTCAAATAAAATAAACTAAATTTAGTTTGGTTGCTTCAACTACAGATTTTTTTCGGACTTCACTACAAAGGCATCGTTATTCAGACTATTCTATACAGTTAAATACACTGTGACGATAATAGTGAATATGCCTGTTCTGAGCTGGGTTGTTGGAACTAAAAATTCCGTGTCAGCAGAACTATGTTATTTAATTATATCTAATAATTTATTTCAAGTTAAGTTAACTGTCTTCAGCTTGATTTCTTAAACCACAAATTTTAAGTCTTTATTACACATAAATTTGTGGTTTAAAAAACAATATTTGTCTAGTATTTTTCACTTGGAAGGAATTATTATGCATAACCAAATAATTTAATTCTGCAAACTTTAAGTCTCTAGTTCATAAAACCAAGCTTAAGACTTAATTTAATTCATAATAATTCATTAGGTATAATTATGTAATTCGTTTAGGTTGACTTGAAACGTCTAGGTCAAAAAAACAAATCTGAAAGCAAGAAATAAACTATTAGCTATAAATAAATAATAAAATGATGCAAACTTCGAATTTGTAGTTAAACAATCCAAGCTTAAGTATATTAATTTAACATGAAATAAGTTATTATGAATAATTGTCATCTATAATATCGGATTTAATAATTATTTATAATAATATATATTAAATTAACTTAGTTGAGCTCGATCTATCTAACTAGAAATTTATAATTTGTGTTGTGTTATTACACTTAATATTTTATTTCTAGTTAAATGAGTTATTTTGGGCTTGGTTTTTTACCCTGAACGTTTGAAGTCAAACTAAACATATTACTTAGTTATACTTAATAAATTATTTTAAATTAAATTCGCAATTTTGAATTTGGTTTTATTAACTAGAGATGTGAAGTCCGCAGAATTATTTTATTTAGTTATAAATAATAATTAATTTCAAGTAAAATGGACTTGAAAAATATTGTTATATTAAAAAATATATCAGTAGCTTCCTTAGATCATTGCTCCTCTAAAAAAATCTTAAAAGATTTGATAGATTTCATAAATTCTCATGGAGATTTTATGAGTTTTTTAAAAAAATGCTGTAGGTAAGTATAGGCCTTATAAATACAGCTACAAGAATTTATCTATTTTTTTAAGCAGGCTGACATGCTGTGAGTATAATTTTTCTACATCTTGATGTATACGGTAAAAAATTAAACTTTTCTTAGCTGTACCAATTTAACACAATCAGGTAAATATTTAAGTTAATAATATTGTATTTTCGTGCTTTCTTAAATTAATATCATCAATAAAAGTAAGTACTTCTGCGGGAACTTCAATTATTTAAGAGTCTATTCTTCTTATTATTTGGTTTTGATGCTCAGTTCTTGGCTTCGAATTCACTTTTCATCAAAACAATTGTTATAGTTATCTGTATAGGTTCTTAAAAGTATGATATTATGATAGAGTTAACAAAGTTTTAAATAATATAACTATTATTTATTTTTAAGAACATGGATTTTTAGTTTTACAATAAAAAAAAATCATACTTATAATGGAGCATCCAAATAATTTTTCACAAATATTTTATCAGCTTAACAAATTGCAATTATAATAATAAAATTTTGTATGTAATTTATCACTTATAACTATTATAATTATTATGAATCAACTTAATTTAATTAAAAGAAAGAAAAAAACGAAAGAGTAAAAACCAAAATATCTTAGACGTATCACTTTTCATTTATACTTAATAAATCTAACTGTATGAGATCTCACATTTATATAAAATTATTTTTTCATCACAGTAAGGTTTTTACAATTATTTAATAAATACGATACATAATAGGAAAGCAATAATTAAATAATAATATTAGTAATAGTTATGATATCACTTGCTGATAATTTTTTATGCATATTCCTATTGTAATATAAAGTTTCGAAGTAAAAAGTATTACTTTCATAACATTTATAGACATAACAAGAATATATAAATAAGCATCATTAATTATAAAATGTAATTGTCATAAGAAATGTATGTTTTGTTGTCTAATAAGGTTACCATATTTCGCAGCTCATAAAAATTTAGTGTTTGATACTGTATAAATTCATATTTTTCCGTATTTTGAACTTCATAACTTTGTAAATTATAATGTTTTTTAATACTATTGAAAATATTAACAATAAAAGCAACTTTACATTTATCAATCTGATCAACTTTTTCTCGAAAAATGCAACAAATACGACCATATGTTGGTAAATCATGTTTAGTAAGCTTAATAATAGAATCGACAGTATATTTAATTTTTTTAATCGTTACGCTTTTTATTCGATGGTAATTATTTAAATTAACATGTGGGATCGTTATGGTTTCAAATACTATGTCTTCATGAAAGTCTTCATAACATATCAATGCTTCGAAACTATCATTATCATAGAAAACTTTAGCTGAAGAAAGTTGTTGTTTGATAGCTATTGTTTTAGGTAAATTTTTAGTATTCATAGAGGTAATTCCGCTTTGTTTTATTGGGTGATGCTTAGCCTCTAAACGCATTGCCCATGTATGAATCAGTGGACCTACTATTTTCATAATCATAGAATAATGTAACATAAAATGATGTTTAGGTTTTAAGGTCTTACCAAAAAGTTTAACATATAAAATATGGTGTTTTTTAACAAGTTCGTCAAGTAATGTAATATCATCATCACAAATTTCTGGTTTCAGTAGAACACAAACTATTTGACGCAATAATAAATATAATTTCCAATGAGGTATATTTCTACGGGGAAGTAAATCAGCTATTATTAAAGCAGCATGTAAAATAAAGTTTTTCATTTCAGCAGCTGACATTTTTAAGTATTTATTCGATAATCCACTAGGGGATATAGTTGGTGGCTTATTAACATTATCAGGGTAATTGAAATTGGTAATTTTAAAATTTAGGTCTTCCAAAGTAAACAATTTTTTAACGGAGATTAATTCATATAAAATAGATCCCATATCATAATTACAAACCCCTTCGAACACATCATGCATAATATCAACACAAAAATTTTCTGTCACATGAAAGCCATCAACATCATTCCATGCACATTGTTCTTTGATTCCACTATCTTGAACATTATTTTTCAAAATATCAGAATCATAATTTATTTTATTTCGTAACAAACAATTTTTGACATTAGATTCATGACAAGACATTTCTTTACTTATTTTGCAAAATCTACAAAAATAATTAGAATTGAAACTGCTAGTAAATCCCAGCATTGAGTTTAACCCTAGATTATCTCCAATTATTAAAGCAAGTTTAAAATAAAGTTTGATTTTAGTTCCTCCGATATTTATATCTATGCCATCCGACGATAGAGTGTTCAATTGCTTAATGACATTGTCATAGGCAACTTTTGAACCGAATGTTTTTATGTCACTAGCGTACGCGATTTGAACAAGGAATATATTACTGAGCTGAGATCGAAATTCCGGTGGTAAGCAAGGTATAGAGCAATACATTGCAGACATGCTTTGGATACCTGCATGTGAACCTAAAGGGTTTCCAGGTTCAAACGCATCTTCATAAATGAAAACGGGTAGAGTTAAGCTTGTGACATTTGAAATCTTTGATTTCCAAAAGTTAGTCTGGATAATATTTTCAATTTTTTCTTTTGATTCTAATGTTTTCATATAGGTAAGGGTCATTGATAACACATTTCTGATTTCAAAATAATTTTTGAGATGTTTAGCTAATGGAATTGCAAATCCTTCGCATTTTATGGATTCTAGTACTTTGTTACGTAATTCTTGACGATAGCCATAAATCACCGGTATTGGATCTATAAAATAATTTCGTTCACGTAATTTTTTGATGAGCATGTGTTCACTACTTATGTCGGCAAAACTAGACTGCAAATTGTTAAATTGTTTATAAATATCATTAGCAAGGGATGGATGAACTAATTTAATAACTGACTCTTTAAGAGAGTTTATTTCATCGCTATTTAATATACTAGAACTAATTACATTTATAATATTAGTTGCTTGATTGCGATTTAAATTTAAATCTCCGTATAAGTTTACAGCAATACCTAATGCATTTTCTGAAAAAGATGATCTGTTAGTTTCTATTTCCGGTTTTTGTAATAATTCATTTATGTTTATTTCAGTACAAGTAATAGGATGTATCGGAAGTTCTAATGATTGTGTTTTTAAATGATTAATCGATTCCAATGCAAGATCTTCGCGATTACAGCTAGGTAAACTAATTGGAGAATTGAATTTACGATGGCATCTTGTGTCGTGATTGCGTAAAGAAGTTAAAGTATTAAATGATCTAAAACATGAATTTTCAGCACAACCATAGACTGTAAACAATTTTTTATGAGTTGATTGCAGGTGATGTGGTATTGCTTTTGCTACTAATATTTTTTGACATTCAGTGCAAGAAGCTTTTAAAGAATCCATAATAGTTTTAAAATATAATAAATAGTTAAAAATTATAATTTGGTATTTAAGTTATTTTCTTATAAAATAAAAATTCGTCAACGTCAGACTTTTTTATATTTTGAGGAAGAACAGCGTCTTAGAAATGCCTGATTCGTGACAGAATTTTTAAATATAATATTAATAAACACGAAACAACTAATATAGAAGCCTACATATTATAGATGAATGATCATTAAAAAAATCCCTTGAAATTTTTGTTTTCAAGATTTATAATTAGACAAAAAGTTAGTAATACTTTTTACTTCGAAATTTTTTCTCTTAACTATTTTAAATTTTAGAATTGTTTAAATAAACAAAATTATATTAAGTAAAATATTTTTGACTTCTTTAAACTCTCTTTAAAAGAAAATATTATAAAATAAAGTAGTTTTTAATAACACATTTAAATAAACTATTAGTTTCAAACATTCAATGCTCTAACTATAACGGTGGATTAATCTTGAATTTCTTACTTTTTTATTCGATACATTTGACTATAATTTTATGTCAAATCTGTTCTAAAAAATTATTTAATAATTTTTTTTACTCCCAATAACGATTTCAAAATAGAAATGAAGTTATTAATTAATTTACTTAAGTTAGAAAGTTAATGAAACATTGATATGCACAATTAAAATTAATGCATATAATATGTTTTAAATCGAAATTAAAGCTTCATTAGAAGTTTCGACTTAAACTACTATATTCTCATGTGTTTCAAGGAAGAACAGCGTCTTTAAAATATTTTTAATGTTGTAACAAGCTACAGAATTGTATAGATTTTAATTCAGTTATCTTATTTATAACCCTATGGACTTAGAATTTTTACATCTTTATGTAATAGATTCTTAGAAATAACTGTGTGTTGAAAATAATTTGAACATACTGATGAATAATTACTTAAAATATGAAATCATAACAACTTTTTAATTTGGATAAACTTATAGTTTAGAAATAAATTAATCTTACTCAATATCTGAAGTATCATTAACGTCAGTTGTAATTGGAGCCGATAGTTCATTATCTATTACCTGAGATGAAGAACACTCTTGACTAGAAGCTAAGTTTTTCAAAGCTTTACGTAATTTACTGACACTTTGGTAATTATTTTCGGAGTCTTCATCTACGTTATTCTCTTTACCCTGTTTGATGTAAACTTCTTTTTCAAGAAATGTCCAAATTTGAATACTTGAAGTTGAATAGAGAGTATTCAGAGCGAAGGAAGCTTTCCAACAGAAATCAACTGCATCAATAACACAGTTACATTTTATCCTTTCATCATTTATAATTACATAAGCTGCTACAATTTTAGTCAAAGGTCCTACAGCAACAACGAAAGGTTGACGAGTAATTTTAAAGTTACGGCATAAAGTGTCTTGGTTTTTAATAGCCATATTCAACTGATCGTTATTCTGTAAATTGTAGATAAATTAATTAATAGAGAAACATAGATATTTATTAGAAAATAAATCAAGTAATCTTACGTGAATCCAAGTAATAAATCCATTAGATTGCTCTTCTTTTGACGGTCGCCATGGTTTTTTTGAGCCCACTTTCATAGATACTGGTTTAAACAAATATGGTAACACTTTCCAAGCTAAAATATCTTCTGGGATATTGTCAATTGAGACAAATAACTTAGCACAATTAGATTTACGTTTTGCAATTTGTAAAATTTGTTTGTGAAGCGTTGGCCACGTATTCAGTAAGGCATTAGAATCAGCAATTTTCATCAATTTAAAATCTAGTTCTAATAATTTCTTTACTAATGGCGTCCTGAGCTGTCGATATCGTTCAAAATAATTTGATATCGTGTCAATGTTTTCTTTTCGGTATTCATGAGTCTTTTCCCATAAAAATAAAATTGATTTTTCATCATTTAAAGAAACGTTAGACAGTTCAGAATTATATTTTTTGGCACTGTCTTTCACGTTGTTACTTTGTGCATCTCTTTCATCTACTTTTAACTTTTTGAAAGTAGCATTATATTTTTTTGCAATGTTAGTAACTTTGTTATATAACTTTCCAGAAGGAGCCTTACGTTTAAAACCAGGTTGATACCAATCCACTAGAATTTCATCAGGCCATACAGCTTTAATTTCATTCCTCCAAAAAAGATATTGATCTTTTTTTCCACTGTGGTAAAAATAGAAAAACATTACTCCATAATAAAAAATAAATCATTAAATAAATTGAAAATTACTCAAATCATTTTTTTTTTTATAGATAAAATATTTATGAATAAAATTTACGATTTGAAAATGTGAACTCAATTCGACAATAGCAAATGAAAAGAGAGTAGAATACAATTTTCTATTTTTTCTTTAGAATGTAGTTAAAAAAAGTGACATCCGGTCATAACCTGAATGAAAAGGTATACTTCGTATTTATGAAATTTTATACTTTTTTTTTGGGCAATTACTTTAATCGGATTCAAAGATGAGCCAAATCGATCGATTATTTCAAAACTTGTACATGTAGGAAATTTTCCGAATTTTATAAAAAATTATCTTTTAGTCACTTATTTTTAAATATACGAGATCATCAATTTGTTAAAAAAAATTGTTATGAAACACAAGTTATGTAGTGGGCTTTAAAGTTAATTGCATAAAGTTCGAGATGCGTTTTAGGAAATTGAGTCATCGCTTACAGTTTAAAATTTATTTTGAAATGATGCAAAAATTGCTAATTTTGCAAAAACAAAAAAAAACTCAAACACCCACATTTTCTAAACTATTGGATCGATTTACTTATCCTTGACTTAAGGAAGTTCGGTACCAATTATCTCTCTAGGGGATCTCGTGGATTTTTTATTGTACTTTTGCGAGATTGCAACTCCTTCACACCAAAATCTCATTAATAGAATATGTTATGAATTAACTTACTTTTAGGAATTAATATTTTCATTATAATTGCATTGAATCATAAAAAAATTTTTTTTTTAATAAAATAATTTTTTTTAATGAAATAAGTGGTTAAAAAATAAACACGGAAGTACGGCAACAGCGCGCTAGTGTTTAGTAATTTTTGTGTGTGCTATTGTTGGTCACAAGGTTTAATACTAGCTGGAGCTCAGGTCCAACACCGATCATTATTAGTTATTTAAATCTCCCACGATTGTGTCATTTTACGCTGTTGCCATCGTTCCTTAGCTTCACGAAACATATGACGTCATTAAGTAAAATTCGCCTCTTATTTCATTAATAATTTAATAACAAACCCATGATTAAACTTAAAAAAAATATTCATGTGTCCAGAAATGATTAATTATTTGATACTGAATATTTTATAGCGATGGTATTATTGTAGTAAAAACTATAGCATTTTGAAAAATGACTTTTATTTACGTTCGTGTTTGAGAACGAGTTTTAAAAATTTATTTCTCGAAAACGGTGTAGTGAATTGATTTGAAATTTTAACAGTGATCCTTTCTTTTATAGTACCTTTGATAAAAAAATTTCTGAATTTTGGTATTATTTTGAAAATTGGTATCGAACATCCTTAATTAAAAATTTCTTAATTGCTTACCGTAGTCCTACATTCAGACTTATAATATGATCTGCAATAATTGATGTTAATTCGTCAGCCTTATTCAACAGATTCAGTTCAGCTAAAATACACTTCCCACGGATTGTTGATTTTAAAAGTATTCTTAATTGGTCTCCAAGCACATAGGTTTTTTTTTCTGATTTACTTGATTTCTACAAAAATTAAATAAATTTTGTAATATTTTAGGGTAAATTATTTAAAGAATTTTATCATAGTCCATTACAATTAGTAGAGTAGGTTTTAAAAAAACCATTAGTTATCAAATTTATACACGCAGAGAAATTTTTAGTAAAAATTACCTAAAAATGAGGCTGCGCTCATGATCGAGGTTATATTGATCTTGTCTTGATCTCATCTCGACTTATCAAGACGAGACTAAGACGATACTATAGATTGCAATATCGAGATCAAGACCAAGATTATCGAAAATCTTGAAATGTCTTGACAAGAACCAATACAATATAATAAATATATTTGGAATTGTTTTATCGCTCGAGGAGCTCAAAAATATTATTTTCAGTACACTTTTGAGCTCTTGAAGCTCGACAATAGTAATGTCGGACATTCCATTGCCCTGCTTAAAAAATCCGATAGATTCTTATAGCTGTATGTATAAGGCCCTATACTTAACTATAGCACTTCTCATAGAACTCATTCATTCTTATAAAATCTCTATAGGAATGTATAAGAATCTATTGGATTCTATGAGATTTTCTAAACAGGGTGCGAACATTTAAGTACTAAACAATAACAAAAATCTGGGCAACGGTTGGCTTTGCGGGCCAGCCCCAAAATAGTATTTTAAAAAAACCATAGAAGCTCATCGTTTATTTAAAAAAAGTAGGAAGAATTTAATAAAAAATTCATTATAAAATACAAACCAATGAAATATAATTGTGTAAGCTATTTCAAATTAATTTGAGAAAAATGCAGAGTAATTCAAGACCAAGACAAGACAAGATGATATAGAGAATTTACCGATTTTTGAGATCAATACGAGACTTACAGTTTGAGTTCGAGGCCAAGACGAGAAGGAAAGTGTCGAGATCGAGACAAGATCGAGAAGGTGTCAAGATCAAGACAAGAAGTAAAAATCTAACTAGTGACTAGATATCCTTACAGTACTAAATTTTATGGGTATTTTTTACTCGAAAATTCTCTGCCCGACTAGAAATTTTTAAGTGCAACCACTTGGGACCTAATTGGGTTGCCCATTGGGGACCCTACATTAGGATGTAACGCTGAAACGTACTTGGACCCCGATCGGGCAATTCCTATAGGTTCTCAATTGGCTAAGACCTACTAATTCCCAAAGGTACGATCCCTATTAAAAAAATATTAAATTGCGAAAAAAAATTTAATTAGATTCGAAATGTAATCTATTATATTAGGAGCGTTACTTAGAGGAATTATACATGATTTTGATTCATGAAAAAATCCCAATGATTGCTGGGCTCAAATCTGCATCCTTCCAATTCAAAGTCTTTGATGCTACCCGATTAGAATTTTTTCCTGATTTGCCTGAAGTACCATAAGAACCTTGCCAGTTTATATAAGGTTTGCCTTATTAGGACAAACCTGACGAGTTCCTTATCAGGACCTCATCAGGATATCCTTATTCAAAGAAAAGTTATCTAATCCCTTTAAATATTTTATTTACAGGCTAAAAATTAAACAAAGTACAAATGAATATTATATAAAAATCACGTCAATGATTGTAGCACGGATTTTTACTTCTCCATCAGTTATTCTTTGACATTATAATGAATATAATATTCACACTCACAAGATCTCATATGTATGTCAGCACAGTGGATAGCATCAAGGACTTTGAATCGGAAGGACGTAGGTTCGAGCTCAGCAGTCATAGGGATTTTTTCATCAATAAAAAACATGTTTACTTCCTCTAATTAATGCTCTCAATACAATAGATAACATTCCCGATCGAATTAAAATTCTCTTATTTTTTTCTCAATTTAATATTATTTTAAAAATAATTACTAATAAGGCAACACTGATAAGGATTTGATGAGGATATTCTGGTAAGGACCTGATAAGGTAATCCTGATGAGGATATCCTGGTAAGAACCTGATAAGGCAATCCTGTTAAGGACCTCATGGGTCTTACACTTAAGTGTTACATCCACATCAATTCCTCGTCAAGATATCCTGATCGGGGCCTTATTTGAAATAAAGTTAACCTGATGAGGACCTAGTCAGGCCCTTATGGAAAATTCTGGTCGGGATATCCACTGCGCTGACCCAGGTATGCAATCGCGTGAGTATAAATAGTATAAATATATAATTGTATATAATTATGATATCAAATAATAATTTGAAGAAATAAAAAATCAGTGATGCAATGATTAACGTTCTCTTTGTATAAATATATTATTGTTCTGTACTTCATTTAATTTTAAGCCAGTAAACAAAATATTAAAAAGAATTAAAAAATTTTACGGTCAAATGGATTACCAAATTAAAACCTCAGGGTACTTCAAGTAAATCAAGAAAAAATTATTTAATCAAAATTTCAGTCAATCATAATTATACTAGAAACAATAGAAAAGAGAGAAGGGAGGGGCACAAAACAGAATATCTTGTTCAGAAGAAGTGAAAAATAATTTGATTTGAAAATTAAAAAAATTTGATAGCATGAAATTCTTTATAAACAATTTAGATAAACAAAAAGTAATTTTAACATAGAATAGATTACGAGCGTAAAAAATAAATTTTTTTTATTATTAACTTTTTGAAAAAAAAAATTTTCAATATCAAATTTGGAACATTTCAGATTATATATGAATCATAAGTCATTAAGATCATAATAATTCTTGCATTGAGTTACCCCAACAAGTTCCCGATTGGATCCCGATGTGGCAAAACCAATAAAAGTCATTCAATTTTGCATTGGGCTCTCCCAACAAGTTCCTAATCAGGTCCCACTCAGGAAAACCTGATGTCAGGTAACTAATTTCTGCCGTGGCTACCCCAACAAATTCCCAATTAGGAAAAACTGATGCTGGGTAGGTAATTTTTGCATTGCGATATCCCAACAAGTTCCCAACTGAGTCCCGATGTGGCAAAACCAGTAAAAGTTAGTTATATTTGCATTGAGCTATCCCAATCAGTTCCTAATTAGATTTCACTCAGAAAAACTGATGTCAGGTAATTAATTATGGCATTTGGATATCCCTATAAGTCCCCGATCAGATTCCGATTGGGGTAGACCTACTAGGCATGCCACAGAGATTTCCAATTGGGACCCAATAGATGTATCGGGACAATTTCTAGTAGGGTGCGTATACGTAAATAAATATGAAATAATATAAAAAATAAAACTTACTAGCTCGTCTAAAAATTGTTGTCTATTAATAATAAACCTGTGGCGATCTCCGTAAGGTTCGATAAGTATTTTGATATCATCATCTGGCATTTGCAGGAATACGTCTTTATTTATTTTCTCATCTGTTGAAAGATCATTACACAAATGTAAAGAAAAGAATTGTTTTTTTTGTGTAGAATATTAAAGCCAATATAATATTTTTTTCATCTCGACGCAACTTATTTTATTAATTGAATAAAAATTATTAAAAAATTTCCTAACAATAAATTTTGATTTTATTCCCTGCTTAGAAAATCTGATATAATGCAATAGATTCTTATAAATTCTCATAGAGATTTTATAAGAATGAATGAGTTCTATGAGTAGTACAATAATTGAGTATACCCAGTGAACACATGACCTTATTTTGACGTCATACGTAGGTTATAGAATAGTCACGGCATATTATGTAAATTTGATGTCAATCTAACATTCTACATGACTTTAGTATGATGTAAAAACTTGTGACATCGGATTGATGTAAGCATGACTCTTGTATGACGTCACAGTTATGACTTATGTACGCTTGACATAAAATCTACATCCCATCGTTACGTAACAATAACTTCATTATCGTATATTATAATGACGTCATTTGAAAATCATACATTTATGTCAGTAGCAAAGTCACGGTTATATAATGTGAATCATCTATTTATTGAAATAAAATAATCATAGAATGAATTTTCAAAAATTTGTAAATAGCAACTAAACATCAAACATTTTTGGGGCCAAAGTAATCGATAGACTCAATAATAGATTATTCAATGTGTTTACTGGGTAAGGCCTTATACATACAGCTATAAGAATCTATCAGATTTTCCCAGCAGGGTTAATTCGAAATTCATTATGAGAAAGATGTATTTATTTCAACACCAAAATCTGAGAAACTCACGTATAAAATGATCAATATATTCTTGAAGATCCCATTTTATTAAAGTGTCTTGAACAAAGTTTGTTTCATCAGTATCGTCACCAAGATGACATGCAGCCGATGACTTAGTAGAAATCGAGTCACTACCTGAAGGTGTAGTGGTTTGCATTTCTATTATTTCTTGAGAGATTTCCTCTGAATTGAAAGAGTTTGAAATTCCCGAATGCTCTGTCATTGTGTAATAAATGACAATTTCACTTCAATGAATAAGATTACTTGAATAAAAAAAAGGAAAAAAAATAACTGAGATTAAATAATGAAAATCGTATGTAAATAAAATGAAGTTTAAAGAAACGCGTTTCCCGAACAAATCTAATTTACCGTAATTTACGGAAAATTTCGGTCATACAGCAAACCATCGCAAATCATGATGGATTTACCGTATATTACAAAACGATTTACAGTGAATCAGTCAAAACTGTAATATACCGTATTACCGTAATTAACCGTAAATAACAGTAAACAAGATTCGAGAGGACTCTTAGTATTAAGAATTGGAGAAAGTAGATGATAATGTTAAATTAATTTGAACCAACTCATAAATATAAAACGTTTTGAATGAAGAATTTTGGATAAAATTAAGCTTATAATATGGATATGTAATTTGATGAAATGGACAGACAACTGATGAAAGCTATAAGTTAAGAACAATGTAAACACGCATCATTAGTGTTTGATGTAGAAAATGGATTTCCGGAGTTATATTTTAATTTCTACTTTTTATTAATTACTGTAATAGCCCTGTCCAGAAAATCTCATAGAATCTAATAAATTCTCATAAATTCCCTTAGAGATTTGATAAGAATGAATGAGTTCTATGAGAAGTGTTATAGTTAAGTATAGGGCCTTATACATGCAGCTATAAGAACCTATCGAATTTTTAAAGCGGGGAGATTAGTTTGGTAACAATATGAAATCTGTTTATAAAATAAATGAAGATATAAAATGCTAATAGTATCTAGAGGTGTAATCTGAGCTGGCTTCACCGGTTAAAATAGTTAACCAGGTTAATTAGCTGGCTAGATTATCAGCTTAGCTGATTTAACCGGTTAACTCAATTAGCTTGCCTAATTAGCCAAAGATTAAACGATTAATTTAATTTTTATCAGTTCGTCATTTAATGTTAGGAGAAAAGTAGAATAATCAAATTGAATATAATTTTGAGCTGGAGAAACGATTGTAATATAGATGCATAAAACAATTTTAAAATAAAATAATTACAATTTTTAAGATAATCGAATTAAAATAATAGATTTTTTTATAATTTTCACTTAGTGAGTCACTTAGTTCTTCAGTGATTTCTTTATTTTTCAACGATAGGAAGCATTATATCTGCTAAAAAAAAAAAGTTTGTAATTGGAAAATGCGAATTTATTAATATTTCTCTATAAAAATAAAGATATCCCGGAAAGACACTTAGTGATTTACAAAGTTAAAATTAAAAACAAATAATTTCAATTCGATAAACTTAAAAAAATTAAAATTATTTTATTTTAAAATATTTTCATGTATCTTCATTACATTTGCTTCTTTACCTTAAAATGTTATTTAGTTTAATTTTTTTACTTGTCTTATAACATTGAACGGTGAATTAATAAAAAAATTAAAATAATAGTTTTAACCCTTAGCTAATTAGTTTCACCAATGTGAGTTCACCGGTTGAACATAGGCTAATTAGCCAAGTTAATGAAATAAACTGGTTAAATAACGTATTTTTCACTTATATTAATTACTTCTTAATTAATAATAATTCTTTTTTTGTCTTTTACAAAAGTAAAGACACGCGACCTGACGAACATCCACCAAGATACGTGGTGAACGTAAATGTGCATCACTTGTAGTGAATATAGAAAATGGCCTCCCAAAGTTTTATTTTGATTTTTTTCATGACTGTCTTGGTAAAAAAATCAAATCTTATTATATTGAAATAAAAGAAATATAAAATGATAATATTATGTAGATACATCAACATCGACAAAAAAAAATGATCGTCATTTAATAAAAAATATAATTTAAATCGTTTCGATTGCTTTTATTAAAGTTGTGATAAAAAAATATCATCAATTCGTTGATGCGTATACGGAGAAAAATGTTGACTCGAAACCTATCAATTTTTATTATACTGTCGACCAAACTTGAAACAGGAAGGAAAGCATCCAAAAAATTATTATGCTCTTATTCAAAATTATTATGCCGCATCACAACTATTATAATGTATGGAAGTAATTGTTATTGAATATTATCGATAAGTGTCTCGCGCGTGGTAAGTATTATGATACAGCATAATAATTTTTCGTATGAGCATAATAATTTTTTGGATGCTTCCCTTCCTGTTTCAAGTTCGGTCGATAGCATAATAAAAATTGGTAGGTTTCGAGCCAACATTTTTCTCCGTTTATTCAATACTCTTTTTATTGTATTTTTTATTTTTTTTCTTTAACAGATAAAGAAAAAATTTTTAATTAATCAACTTTATCTTTTGTAATGAAACCTCCGAGAAGTAAGTAGACGATCTATGACTCAACTACATCAAGTGACGCTTCCCAGCTGTCAGTTAACTGTATAGTAAAGCAAAGCGCAACTCACCGGACACAACTCAGAGTTTCATGGCGTCGTCACTAAAAACGGCTCTTATACCGAAATATCTGGGTGTTATTATAGAACGATCAACAACTATCATCCGATCATTAATATATTTTTAATTTGATTATAAATTAAATGCTATTGCATTATATTCACGTTTCACTAGCAACGTATTTGCTACTTATATTAATTTTTTGTTGATTAATAATAAATATTTTTTTTGTTTTCCAATGAGGTAAAGTCACGCGATCCGACGAACGTCCGCCAAGCACGCGTCAAACGTAAATGCGCACCACTGGTAGTTGATGTAGAAAATGGCGTCCCGGAGCTTTATTTCATTTTTCTTTTTTATTTCATTTTTTTTTTTTTTTTATTTTAATTATACATTGGTTTGGTAACAATTATGTATCTTTATAAAACGAGTACTGATTTTAAAAGTTAATATTATCTCAATAATAATACACAAAAAAAAATGACCGTCATTTAATAAAAAAAAAATATAATTTAAATCGTTTCCATTGCGTTCATTATAGTTGTGATAAAAAAATAACATTACCTCTTCGATGCGTATTCAATACTCCTTTTATTATATTTTTAATAAACGAAGAAAAGATTTTCAATTAATTAACTTTATTTTTTGTAATGAAACGTCCGAGACGTAAGTAGACGTTGTATGACTTAACGGCATCAAGTGACGCTTCCCAGCCGGCAGTTAACTGTATAGTAAAGCAAAGCGCAACTCACTGGACACAACTTAGAGTTTCATGGCGTCGTCACTAAAAACGGCTCTTATACCGAAATATCTGGGTGTTATTGTAGAACGATCAACAACTATCATCCGATTATTAATATATTTTTAATTTGATTATAAATTAAATGCTATTGCATTATATTCACGTTTCACTAGCAACGTATTTGCTACTTATATTAATTTTTTGTTGATTAATAATAAATATTTTTTTTGTTTTCCAATGAGGTAAAGTCACGCGATCCGACGAACGTCCGCCAAGCACGCGTCAAACGTAAATGCGCACCACTGGTAGTTGATGTAGAAAATGGCGTCCCGGAGCTTTATTTCAATTTTTTTTTTTTATTTTTTTTTTTTTTATTTTAATTATACATTGGTTTGGTAACAATTATGTACCTTTATAAAACGAGTACTGATTTTAAAATTTAATATTATCTAGATAATAATAGACAAAAAAAATGACCGTCATTTAATAAAAAAAAAAAATAATTTAAATCGTTTCCATTGCGTTCATTATAGTTGTGATAAAAAAAATAACATTACCTCTTCGATGCGTTTTCAATCCTCCTTTTATTGTATTTTTAATAAACGAAGAAAAATTTTTCAATTAATTAACTTTATTTTTTGTAATGAAACCTCCGAGAGGTAAGTAGACGTTGTATAACTCAACGACATCAAGTGACGCTTCCCAGTCAGCAGTTAATTGTATACAGTAAAGTAAACCTCAACTCACTGGACAGAATTTCGTTTCATGGCGTCGTGACTAATAGCCGCTAAAAATTTTAAATATGGTATCAATCATAATTATCAGTCATGAAAATAGTAATCACAGTCGCATCAAAATAAATTTTTTATAATTTATGATTTAAAAAAATTCAAAAATTATTAGACGTCGGATAACTTCAGTATCATTAAAAATTTTGGTTCCGTATACTTTTCTTAACTCTAATTCCAGCGTGTTATCGACTGACGGCTAGACAATTATCATCCGATCGGTAATATATTTTCAATCTGTGCATATGTTAAATGCTATCATATAATATGCATCATTTACTAACCGCTCATGTGCTACTTATGTTAATTACTTGTTAATTAATAAATTTTTTTTTGTTTTTAATTAAGTAAAGTTACGCGACCCAACGAACATCAACCAAGTCACAAGTCAAACGTAAATGCGCACCACTGGTAGTTGGTATAGAAATGTGGATATGGATATGTAAATGTATATGAACATGAACAAAAAAGAAAAAATAACAAGTATTTAATAATGTAAATTATAAATTATTGCTGCGTTCATAATCTTTTTTTAGTTTTAAAATACCCTACAAAAACTGTTTTGAGTATTAATTCAATTGAAAATGAGTAATTGATTAGTAAACTCAAAATTCGTCTCATTTTTTGTGAAAATTTTTGTAATTTTTTTTTTATTATAACAGTAGATTATGTTTTAATTAAAAATTCCAAGGGAACTTCGATTAAGAAAACTGTTATATTTCATTGATACGAAAGAATTCTACATTCAAGTATGGTTATTAGATTTAAAGTTAGGGTATATAAAAACATTTAATTAGCATATATTTATACAACAAAAAATTTGTATCGTGTTAATATTTTATTTAAGTTTTCAAAAATAAAATATAAAGACTTATCCAGCACATTTAAAAAAAAAAATTAGGTTTGACCTTTCGTTAAAAAAAAAAAAATAAATAAATAAGTCAATCATGAATCTTGCGACAATTCATTTTAATAGTAATTGTAAAATTGAGACTTACCTTTTATAGTTATTTTTGACACCATCATATAATTCACTATCACAATTTAAAAGTAGCCGCCAATTTAGTATAATATCACCGTGGACGCAGACGAGGATGTATTTTGGAAGCCAGGCATTACGTCTGCGCATGTGTAATGTATTTTATTCTATATTAACGGAAAAGAACGAGGTTCACGTTGTGTAATTTATTGAAATCTCATGAACTTTTTCACGTTATTAAATCTAAAAATTATACTATTTTTATTTTAAAATTTATCCTCTATTAACATAATTATGGCCGATGGTGAAATATATATGCGCCTGAATGAAATTCTCGAAAAATACATAAGACTTGATCAACAAGAACAAGATATTAAAAATTCAGTGTCAATGGTAAGGTTAAATATATCAAATATTTTACCTAGTGGTTTTCATCCAAAACGTCGGCCAGGCGAAAAACGATACTTGCTACCTGTTGAAAAACCTCATGCAAGAAGTTATCCAAAACTTATAAACGATAAGGGTGAATTTATCTTAAACCTAATTTTCGAGCCATTACGATTAAATATTACTAAATGTGAAATTGAACAATTACTTAATTGGAGTAACGTATGCTATAATTCAGTGACTGTTATAAAACGCGAAAATAAATCTATGGCATTTGTGACAGTAAAATCACTGTTTGATTCATTGTCATTTCAAATCCAAGGAAGAGAATCAAAGTATTTACTTAGAAATTCGTTTCGTCCTCGAGTGAGACCAGCCCATCGTCAAGAAAAATCTAAAAATACTCAATTAAAAATTGATCGGCCAAGTAAAATGGATACTTTAAGTACGATACCTGAACCAGCGTTTAATAAAATTATCATGGATTTACCATTTAAAGATCAATTTTCTTTAATGCTAACTTCAAAGTTTATGGTTGAAAAAGTTTTTCTATCAAGGAAAAATTTGATAGTCACCTCTAACAATGATAATACACAGCCAATTATTCCATCATATGTGTTTCTTTTCTATTTATCACCATTTGGAACAGATCCAATTTTTCGTTTTAATAAAATACTACTATCTGACCCAAATCAATGCCAAAAAATTAATGCTGCTATGACATCATTATTAATTCCAAAGTTTCAAAAGTGTTATTTGCTAACAGAATTAGATTTATCAGGTATTACAATCTCATCAATGGCAATAGTTGACTTGAAAAACTGTGTAAATTTGACTTCATTAAAAATTGGAGCAACTACTGGGTCTTGTGATCATCAAATTGATAACTTCTTCAGGAATTCTTTAATAAAAAGTTCACTTCATACTTTTGGCATTTATAATAATATATATTTCTCCGGAGCATCATTAGCTAATAATATTGATTTAAATATAAAAAATTTAATTTTAGTGTATTGTTTAAAACTACGTCTGCATGACGTGCAACAGGTATACTAATTTTAAACTAAGAAAAAAATTTTTTTTTCAAGTATCCGCGTGTTTGTATTCTCCCAAAAAAATTATTTGTCTAATCTTAGCAAAAATATGCTGCAACCAAAAATATTTTCTCAATATAAGTATACAAATGCTAAAATCAAGAAAATATTACTCGGTTAAAGTATATTTTTACTATGATAAAACAAATATTTACTCGGGGGAATACAAACACATCAATACTTAAAAAAGGTTTTTTTCTCAGTGCAGTTAATCAAAAGCAATAACATAAATCTTTATTAACTATTTTATAGTTTATGTCTCAAAGTAATACATTAGATGTTTTACGCATTGAGAGGTGTTCACATGTTGACTACTTTCATTGTTTTACTGTTTTATTTGAAAACCTCCAGAAATCAAAATTAACAACCATTGAATTAATAAATAGTTCAGTTCATGCTCATCATCATTTTATTTTTCAATGTGATAATTGGGCAAAACCTGCCATAAATTTAAAAAAATTATCAATAGTTGGTTTCGAAACAATTTATCCAAATGTCATTGAAATTATAATAAAAAATTCTCCGTGCCTGGAGACATTAAACATAATTGGTTCGTTTAAATGAGTACTACAATTTTTGTTTCTTATGAAGTTATAAGTTTAATTAATTTATAGTTAAGAATTAATTTTTTTTATATTTTAGATTTTAATTTTCAAAAATACAATATCGAGTTCTCTGCGGCAAAAAATTTAAGAAATATTTCCTTGACAAATATAACTAATATCAATGATAACTTTTGGAAAACTGAATTTCATTCTTTAGAAACAATCTGCTTTAGATTGAAGAAAATGTCGTGCAGAAACATCGCTTTGTTTATTGAAGCGAATGCAAAAAGCTTAGTTGATGTTGATTTACTGGAAAATTCCTTATATGGTCTCGCAATATTAAGTGATATGGAAACGAAAGAGAATGAATATATTTGGAAGAATCCAATTAATGTTATTGTGGTTGAAAAATTTATTTATAAATTGAAAAAGTCAAGGTCGGACTCGTGTAAAACTGTCACTCCATTAAATCCATTGATAAAATTTATAAACAAAAAATCATTATATGAGGTACAATGATTTTAACTTAAAGTTATAATTTTCATTTATTGTAGCCTAATAAGATCTTTTTCATTTTTGTAGGAGTTAAAGTTGGCACCAAAACCTATAGAAAAATATAAACGACATTTTTAAATTTTCAAGGCGCTGACCTTCCTTAATATAGTTTTATTGTGAAATGATATATTGGGATCATGATAAATTATTAATGTCACATTATTATCATATATTATCTTAAAAAACTTATTAAATCATTGCATTCTTCATTAAACAATAAATCAAATCAGTATTAGATACTAATTTTCTGTAAAATATTATTAGGATAGTCATTTCTTCCTTATCCATGAATATTTAATGAGCAGAAAAAAGTTATTTACTTTGAAATGGTATTCATGCTCTCTATTTTGTCATATTTCTTATATTTAATAATTTTTTTAATTAGATGAATTATTTTCAGAGGATATAGGAACAAAACACTGGTGTAAATTAACGAATTATTATTTGCACCAGTTTGCAGTTAATTTACACCAGTGTTTTGTTCCTATATCCTCTGAAAATAATTCATCTATACTAACTAAGGATCTGATTATAATTTAATAATTTTTTTAATTGTTTTCTAGTGTATAGCCGCAATTACGGCCTTTTACACTTTTTGCCTTTTATATCGCAAACTGCTTTACTTCTCCTCTGCCTTCGTTGTGCGGCTGTGGCACGATTTGTGCTTATACTGTAATGCATCATTACGGTGATGCCCTGCAACCTCCCTTGTGCAATGGAGGTGCAGTAGCTAGGGAAACCACAGAGAAAACCTAGCCAGTACAGTTTCGGTTTGGGCGAAGCTCCATTGATTGATAAAATTCCCATTTTACCGATCACTGGATCTTCATCCCGTGCCTAGCGATCAGAGACCTTCGTTCGAGCCCGACGTGTGGCTAAACGGTCACCCAGCCAAGTAGTGATCATGCTCGATGCTACTTAACTTCGGTGATTGCCCGAGCTACGCGCGTGCCGCCTCTTTATATTTAATATTTTCACGGTAACTAAAAAAAAAAGTTAGTTCTCTTTTTTATTGCACTCACTAATGTTTATATATAATTATTAGGGTACGTTATTTCGGAGCAACATTTTTTTTAAGTGTATGTGGAAAAAATCATAGTTCAATACAAAAAAAAAATTTTCGCGCGAGAAAAAAAATTTCATGTCAATTACAGACCTAGCTCATTGAAAAATTCGATTTTCCCATCTAAATAACACGGGAAATTTTTTTTTTTATTTTGAGTATTTTTAACTCGTTAACTAATCAAAAGATCAAATAGACTGAAACATATTTTTGTAAGAAATTGAACGCTCTACAAAAATGGTCTCTTATCATTTCTTGATAAATCCATTTGTTCAAAAGTTATTAGAGTTCAAAGTAAAGTTGGAGATCTTTTTACTTTTCTGGCGCAACTATGAAACTTATCTCAAAATGTTGTAAGGTTTTTTTTTATTGACAATTTTATTTTCTATAAATCATTATCAGTAAGGTCTTTTCAAATTCCGTATTGTTTTCTAGTTATTTTCATTTTAATTTCAAGCTCTTAAAAAAGCGATTCTCATCGATTTCGAGAGCTCGATCGTGAAGTGAAAATAACTATAAAATAATGCGGAATTTGAAAAAACTTTACTGATAATAATTTGTAGAGAATAAAATTGTCAACAAAAAAGACCCTATAACATTTTGTGATAAGTCTGCTAGTTTCGCCGGAAAAGTAAAGAGATCTCTAACTTTACTTCGAGCTGTAATAACTTTTGAGCAGGTGAATTTATCAAAAAATGATAAGATACCTTTTTTGTAGAGTGTTCAATGTCCTACTGAAATATGTATTAGTTTATTCGATCTATTTATTTGTTAACGAGTTAAAAATACTTGAAGCTAAAAAAAAAATCGGTCAGTCGGTTGACCCTGCGGGCCAGCCCCAAAACTTTCCGCCCATTTCGAGCTCATTAAGCTCGCAAAATTGTCGTAGGTACATTTTCGAGCTCTTCGAGAAAAAAAAAATCGTTTTTTACCATTTTTTCTCAAACGATATCTCTCGAACGAATAAACCGATTGAGACGTTTAAGGTGGCAATCGATGCGTTTTATTGAGTTCTACAACTGATTAGATTTTGAAATTAATTTATCGAGTCGTTTTGAGAAATTTCCAAAATACTAAGAAAAATTTTTTTTTTTAATTCTTTCGACAACGGTTTCTCTTGAAAGAATCAACCGATTTTGATGTTTGAGGTGGCATTCGACGCGGCTTATGAAGCTTAAGAGCCCAGTTGATTTTGGAATCAATCCATCGAGCCTGTAAAAAGTTATCCGAAAAAAACATTTTTGAAAAAAGTTTATTTTTGGAATATTTCCGAACGAGCCCTACCGATCAAGCTCAATTTTTTTCAGCTTCGAGATATTGACAAACCGCGTCGAATGACACCTTGACGATCAAAATCGGTTCACCCGTTCAAAAGTTATAGATATTTACATACGTATGTACGTACATACATGCATACACTCGGACATCATCGTGAAATTAGTCAGGATAGCTTCCTAGAACCTCAAAAAGTCAAGATCTTTTAGAAATCCGATTTTCGAAAATCGGACTGAAACCAATATCTTCCCGAATTTTTGAAAATTTGCAATTTTCTTAGCGGGAAGTTAAAAATTTTTTCCGTGTTACTTAAATAGGAAAATCGAATTTTTCAATGAGCTAGGTCTCTAATCGACATGGATTTTTTTTTCTTGCGTGAAAATTTTTTTTGTGTTGAACTATGGTTTTTTTCACATGCACATAAAAAAAAAAAATGTTGCTCCGAAATTACGCACCCTAATAATTATATATGATCTCATATATAATTATACATAGTCATATATAATCAGATAAAATCATTTTTCATCGTGTAACCTCTTTTTTATAGTTATATTAACTAATTAATATCAACAAAAACAAAATAGTAACTGATACTATTAACATGTATTGTAGCAAATAATAAACACATTATTGCCAATACTGCTTAAGTTCAAGCTACGATAACTATTTTTTTTTCACAGTAATGTCAACTAGTTGAAATCAACTGAGCAGAAATAGTTACTGATGCCATTTTAATTTGTTAAAAAGAACGATTTAAATATAATTATCGTTACTGTTTAGGCTTACGTTACGAGGACTAATTCTTCATGGTTATATAAACTCCTAAACATTAACTATGCCAAAATAGTTAATGTCACTATTTTAATTTCTTACCATAAACTACACAAATCATATGTATCATAACTGCTAAGATTTATGTTATGACAACTTTATTTTTTTGATTATATCTACTAATTAATATCAACTAAGTTGAAATAGTAACTAACGCTACTTAAATTTAATAAAGCAAACTATAAACATATTATTGCCAGTACTGCTGAAGTTCAAGTTAAGATGACTATTTCTTTTCATAGTTACGTCAACTATTCAAAATCAACTGAGCAGAAATAGTTACTGATGCCATTTTAATTTGTTACAATGAACTTTTTAAATATAATTATCGTTACTGTTTAGGTTTACGTTACGAGGACTAATTCTTCATGGTTATGTGAACTTTTAAACATTAACTATGTCAGAATAGTTAATGTCACTATTTTAATTTCTTACCGTAAACTATACAAATCATATTTATCGTTACTGCTAAGATTTATGTTATGACAACTTTATTTTTTTGATTATATCTACTAATTAATATCAACTAAGTTGAAATAGTAACTAACGCTACTTAAATTTATTAAAGCAAACTATAAACATATTATTGCCAGTACTGCTGAAGTTCAAGTTAAGATGACTATTTCTTTTCATAGTTACGTCAACTATTCAAAATCAACTGAGCAGAAATAGTTACTGATGCCATTTTAATTTGTTACAACGAACTATTTAAATATAATTATCGTTACTGTTTAGGTTTACGTTACGAGGACTAATTCTTCATGGTTATGTGAACTTTTAAACATTAACTATGCCAGAATAGTCACTGTCACTATTTTTATCTTTTTAAACAAACTATGAACAAATAATTGTAATAACTGCAAAGGATTATGTTATAGAAACTAAGCTTTCATAGTTATATAAACTACTAATCATCAACTAGGTTATAAGGATAACTGATACTATTTTAATTTATTACAGCAAGCTACACAATCAATATTTTCCTCTACTGTTAAAATTTAAGTTTTGATAACTTAATTATTATAGTTATTGCTACTAATTCATTTCCGCTAAACTGAAATAGTTACTAAGACTATTTTAATTTATTGAAGCTAACAACAAAATTATTATTGTGATTACTGCTTAAGCTTCAGTTGCAACAACTTTGTTTTCCAAGTTACATCAACTACTCAACATAAACGAAGCCGAAGTAGTTACTAATACTATTTTAATTAGTTGACGTAAATTACAAAACCTAGTTCTTATTACTATTAAATCTTAAGTTTCGAAGACTATTTTTTTATAATCGTTATAACCAGGTAAACGTTGTTTTTAAAGAATAGTTGGTGATACTATTTTGCATAGTATCGTGAACTACCGTATAGTACCAGTGACTACGAAAACTAGTTCACATAACTAATATTTAATATCTGAGTTGTCGTAGTTCAGGCTACTATGTATTTTTCTCTCAGTATACAGTTTAGGTGTATTGAGTATGTGGACAAGTCAGTGTTACCGTGGACTTCCATGTTGATTGCATAGGTCTAGCTGAAATGCTAGCGCTCCAAAATACGGACTATGGATTAAGTACATGAGATCAGTCTTTTTTGTTATTATGATTGGCAGGACTCAGCGATAATTTAGTGACCATTATCGCTGTGGAAGCCGCTATTTCTGGTCATTTTTGGAGTTTTGGGTATAGTTGGTAGGCCTCAGTGGACAGTTTTGACCAGTGTGCTGCTGAGGGTGACCGCCGGTCACTTAAATTTTGGAATTCGGCCTGCGATCTCAACCGAAGCTAAGTCCAGGAGAGCAACCACATTGGGATATCCATGCTCAATAGAGTGCGCCTTAAGTTATTGCTTGTTGAGTATTTGATATTGAGTTGGAGTTATAGAGTGAGAAGTATAGAGTTGGTAACAATGGCAACAATGTTTGAGTTTGGGGAGTAGGGATTCGGGAATTCGACTCTGGTCGCTCGAAGCGAGCAGACGTGTGCAGAAATGGCGCTACAGTATCATGGCATTGCGGAAAGCTACCGATTCAGATTATTGTTACAGAAGTATTATTAAAACAGTGTAAGACGTTACTTGATATTTTATTCATCAGTAATCAGGTATGAAATAATTAGCATAATTTTTAATAATTAATTGAGTTCGAGTCAAAGTCTTGAGATATCATGCTACTGTTTTAACTAAAGAAAAGTTATAAGATCTGAGAGAATTATGAGAATATTGTTACAGTCTAGAGTCAAGTTCACAATTTATTGTTAATATTATTTTATAAAATAATTATAAGAAATATGCTTAGTTATTGAACGAATTAACATCTGATTAACGTCAATATGAGACCGATGTATGTTAGTTTTACGATTTTATCAAACTAAATGTTCTAGAGTATCGGATACATCATTATTGGTCTAGTTCACCGAATACTAATCGAGTATCGGGTGGCTCCAGTTAC
This sequence comes from Microplitis manilae, assembly GCA_030273425.1. Taxonomy (NCBI): domain Eukaryota; kingdom Metazoa; phylum Arthropoda; class Insecta; order Hymenoptera; family Braconidae; genus Microplitis; species Microplitis manilae. The sequence goes on along the minus strand of CP092725.1, from coordinate 16,130,941 downwards.
TTAATTAATTGATTTATTTGTTTGTAAGGTTTTGATATGCATCAGTTAGATGACAATTTACTTCTGTTAAGATCAATTTTATTATTATTATAAGATTCAGTATTTCGTAATAGAGAAGAATTATTTGTACGAAGCTATGGTATTTTGTTTATTGTTAAATCGAGATTTGAGGTTATTTTTGTTAAATAAAAATTGCAAATCCACTGATAATCTACCTGAATTTAGAATGATGTAACTCGGACCACTCCCTCTCTCCATAAACCTACACACTGAGCGACACCATGGCATACCGTAACTCTGTTTTTAGTTTTCCAGTCTCTGTTTTTGTTTTTGCTTATAAGTTCTGAGCATTTTGTTAAGTTTTAGTTTTAGTTTTAATCAGTTCGCGTGGTTTCGGGATAATTCCACAGATCAAAAATTTATCTCATTTTCATGATTTACTGGTTTGGTGATTCCAGTGATAAAAATTACCTGGCGCCCTATTCGTATTGAGACTGGAGGCTAAGGGCAGAGATCGAAGTTATGACGCAAAGATGTATCGCATAGCGTATTTAATTTTTGCGTTATAATATATATATATATATATATATATATATATATACAATATAACGCGCCTTGTCATCACGATAGCGCCCGCTATTCTTAACGGATTTTTTGAAACATCTTTTTTAACAAAAATTTCACAAAAAATACAAAAAGCTCATTTCTGCAGCTTAGTCATCTAATAATTTCTAAATAACAAGGCATAACCCATTTCCTTAAAATTCATGTTTAAGCTTACAAAAAAAGTATTAATTACACTATTGTAGCTTTATTGTATTCACATCTATAAGAAATCTACCTTTCCATTCCGGGCAAGGCCGGATAGCTCTTTTTTTTTATTGACAATAATAATATATGGTCGACAAATAATCTCATGTTCTACTCGAATTAGCAGGTGGTGTATTGCAAATAATTATTGGTGCGTCTTGATTTGTTTTTTTGCTATTCGAATATTCGCCAATATCTTCGAGTCTACTTGATCAAATGATCTGAATTTTTTAAAAAAGTTGATGGGCAAAAACCTCTTTCGATTGCCGCTTGAGCCATCCAAATTGGTTTATTAGTTAAAAAAATATAAAGAGTTTACACACACACACACACACACATACATACCGACACTCGGACATCATTCTGAAAAGAGTCAGAATAGCTTCCTAGGACCTTAAAACGTCGAGATCTGATGAAATTTCGATTTTTGAAAATCGGGGTAAAAACAATAACTTCCCGAATTTTTCGAAAATCGTCGATTTTCTTAGCGAGAAGTTAAAAAATTCATGAATTAATTTTACTGTAAATTAACGACTTTTATTTATTTGATATATTTGTAAGAGCTTAATATTAATTATTACATCATCATCATCAGTTATTTTTAAATTCACCACCGACTTTCAAATTAAAGGTCGGTATAGTAGGATCGAGAGACATAACCTTTTTTACCATAACAGTTGTTTACTTTCAATCTGTTGCTGTCTGTCTTATGATGATTGTAATTTTTTAACTAGAAAAAAGTTTTTTAATTAAATTGTTTTGGTGGAATAGATATTTACTAAATTTTGCTATATAATGGTTGTCAGGCGTCGGACTTTATTTATATCTCTTAAAACGATAAAATCTTTCGGAGTTAACTTTGACACACAACAGTGTTAAACTGAAATGTAAGATTTTTATTGTTTGTTATGTCCAAAAAGTAGCTTGTACCGTGATATAAGACAATTTATTATTATTTTTATTTTCGGCCCTAGTCTTTCGACCAATAGACCGGGATTATTCTGAGTAATTATCTGTGAAGTGTTTTAAAATAAAAAATTTTGGATATACAAATTAGATTACTATATACACTAATGGAAAAAATTAATTTTAAAAAAAAAATTTTTTTTTTTAACAACTCTAAGAAATTTAAGAGATCACGGAATGCAGCACAGGAAACGTGTTAAAAATGATTGGGCGATGGTCTCTTGAATTTCTTAGAGTTGTTCGAAAAAAAAATTTTTGTTTTATTTTGAAATTTTTTTATTGTTTGAAAATTTGAGCACTGTTTGGAATAAAAATGTAGAAGAAGCTCGGAAAAATTTATTTTTTTCATTTTGTTAAAGATTATGAGCTTTTCAGAGCAAAAAAAGTGATCCTTTCATTTTTTTTAAAAATTCGATCGAGTGAAACAAAAAAATGGCTGGTTGGATTAATCAGGCTCTTTGTGGTGTTTTTGTGGACATATTAAACTGTAAAATGCATACTCAACATTATTGATTTCCACAATATTTTCGATCCAGCGCTTGATTTTCCAAAAAATCACCAAAAGCCCTTTTTTTTGTTGCATTTTCAAATTCATGTGACGACAGGAAAAAATTTTTTTTTCGAAAAAAAAATGGCTAATCGCTCAAGGGAATTTACTTAAGTTTTTGAAACCCACCATTAACTTTCTGTGCGATCATTGGTTGCTGAGATATCAATAATCAAAGACAAAATGATCCTTTTTCATTTGAAGACCGATATCTCGGTGACAAATGGACGTATCAAGGTCTATAAATAATGAAATTAAAGCTGAATAATGAAGGTGTCCGATCCTTATAGTGGTTAAGCAAAAAAAAATTTTCCTACGCCCGTAGACCAAAAAAAAAGTAAAAAAATTTGAAAATTTTTTTGTCGCTGGTTTTTCTAATATTACTCAAAAACCGCTGATGCAAAAAATTTCGAAGTTTTAATCCAAAAAGTAAACACTTGGAGCTACAATTTCTTTTTTTTTTTTCGTTGTACGACCATTTCTCTCGCAGTTACGGCCTGTTGAAAATCACCCAAAAATTCGAAATTTTTTTTGATCGTTTAATTTTTTCCATTAGTGTATTAGGCTCCTCGACGATAGCATGGGAACGTACGAATATTGGGACGATGCCGAGTTGAGCGCGAACTACCTGAAAATTCCGACTTGAGCGCCGGGTCGTAATCTCCTCGTCCGACTTGAGCGCGGGGTCGTAATCCTTGCGTCCGACTTGAGCGCCGGGTCGTAATCTCCTCGTCCGACTTGAGCGCCGGGTCGTAATCTCCTCGTCCGACTTGAGCGCAAGCTCGTAATCTCCTTGTCCGACTTGAGCACAGGAAATAATTTTATATCTGACCAACTTGAAACTTTCAACGGTAATATAACCAACTGAGTTTTTAAAAATTCATATCGTTCACTTCAATATAGTTTCACATATAGTAAGGGAAAGAGGGCAAAATGGGCCTCCATATAATTTAGTAAATTACTAAAAGATTTTATAAATTAATTATTAGAAATATAAATAATATTTCATTCAATGTTATTCGATATATTTCCCTTCACACTTTTCCCAGGCTTAGGACTGGCAGTCAGAAGTAATTTCTACTGGCGTGTTTAAAAATATTAAGAACCCAATGTTAACCCAAACTTTATTCAAGTCTCAAACAGTTTTTTTTAAGGCTTACGAGAAATTAGTATTTTCGCGATTACTTCCACGTAAAACATAATAATATCAAATAATAATTAATTTTTTTTTTCCATTTTAAAAAGTAAATAATTGTATCTCAATATGGAATTTATATTAAGTTCTAAAGGTAAACCCATTTTGGTTATTAATAACTTCAAATATCGAAAGGATAAAGATCTTGCGAATAATGTTCAACGTTGGCGTTGTACTAAAAACGACTGTAAAAGTTTTTTGAAGTTAGATGACCGTAATAATATAATTGAGCAAAATGAAACCCACATTAATCACGATTCTATTCCATCTGAATTATTAGCGCGCCAAAAAATAAGTAACTCATTGAAACGTAAAGCTATTGAAGATATATCCATCCGACCTTCAAAACTAATTCGTCAAGAATTACGTAAAAATGATAGCGAATCGTTATCGGTACACGATTTAAAGCGAATAAGAAAAAACATTAGTCACGCGAAAACATCTCATTTCCCAAATTTACCAAAAACATTTGATCAATGTCACGAGGCAGTTGAAAAAATGAATTTTAAATCGAATAAATCAGAAATTTTTTTACAAATTAATGATAGAGTCAACAATATAATTGGTTTTTCTACTCCGACGAATCTTCATTGCTTATCTGAAGTAGACACAGTCTTCGTAGACGGTACTTTTTTCAGTTGTCCAAAACCATTTTTACAACTTTTTACTATTCACGGGTTTAAAAATAATATGTATATTCCATTAGCTTTTATTTTATTACCAGATAAAAAACAAGAGTCATACGAAAAATGTTTTGAAAATTTACGAACTGCTATGAAAGAATTAGCTCTTGAATTTAATCCTAATGTCGTTTATGTAGATTTTGAATTAGCAATCCATAATGCACTAAGAATAAATTTCCCAAATAGTAGAATTGCAGGCTGTCGGTTTCATCTTGCTCAAAGTTGGTGGCGAAAAATCCAAGAATTGGGGTTAACGGCAGAATATAAAAATGTAGATTCCATTGAAGGTCAATTTTTGAGAAATTTTTTCGGTTTACCTCTCTTAGATCCACAAGATATTGATGAATGCTTCACAAGTGATTTTATGTCACGAATGCCTCAAAATTTGAAAATTGAAAAATTCTGCGATTATGTACTCGATACTTATATAGCAGAATATTCAACGTTTCCACCAGAAGTTTGGGCCGAATATTCAAATTCAGTTATGCGGACTACAAATAATTGTGAATCGTTCCATTCACAATTAAATTCAAATTTTAACAATGCCCCAAATTTATTTTTATTAATTGAAACATTATTAGATTTTCAGACAGAAATATATATTAAAATAAGAAGTAGTTTTCAGCCAAAAAGTAGAGAAATATAAAAAAAAGAAAAGTTTCTATCAGAGCGAATGTTGCTTTTAGAAAGCAATAATTTATCTGTATTCGAGTTTGTCCATGAAGTATCGAGAAAATTTTTGCCAATTGAAATTTAATTTTTTATATCAATTTTTTGCATTAATTTAATGATCATTTGGTTTTTAATACAACTTTTAATATTTTTCATTTTAAAGCCGCATATTTAACATTTATAAACAGCAAGAACATTGGGTTCTTAATATTTTTAAACACGCCAGTAGAAATTACTTCTGACTGCCAGTCCTAAGCCTGGGAAAAGTGTGAAGGGAAATATATCGAATAAAAAATCATCCACTCTGAACTCATTGCGCATACTTTTTCAGTTCACTAGAATACAATCGAATAAGAATATCCGGAATAGATAGAATTTATTATAAATATTTTTAAAGCCTAATAAAACTGATCTTTCAAAATCGATTCTCGGTTGTTTCGGAGTTTCGATTCTCGGAATTTTAAGTTTAAAATTCCAAGGTCATATAAAAAATTTTAGCACGGTAAATTTAACATTTAACCCCCAAAAACGGGCGATTCCGAGTTGAGCGCGAGGCCCAAAATTTACCTGAGCCATGTCCGACTTGAGCGCAGGGTCGTAATCCTCGCGTCCGACTTGAGCGCCGGGTCGTAATCTCCTCGTCCGACTTGAGCGCAAGGTCGTAATCTCCTCGTCCGACTTGAGCGCAATCAGTAAATTTATATCTGACCGGAGAGAAACTCTACAGCGGTAATATTACCAATGGAATCTTTAAAATTTCATACGACAAAGTCTTGCATCCTCTTCTAAAAAGTTGATGACCGGATGTCGTATCGTTTTACGTCACTTCTGTGACTATTTTATTCGGTTGTCGATTGGTCGACTGAGATAGTGGCGGGATTTTTGAAAGAATAAAGGCGAGCGAAGCAAGCATGTTAGGTCTAGTATAGTAAACTTTTTAACGTTATGTTCCCACATGGCGGCAAAAGTCAATGTATCTCTACACTAAAGTCACATGCCATAATCTTACTCTTTTGAAAGATCAGTTTTATTAGGCTTTAAAAATATTTATAATAAATTCTATCTATTCCGGATATTCTTATTCGATTGTATTCTAGTGAACTGAAAAAGTATGCGCAATGAGTTCAGAGTGGATGATTTTTTATTCGATATATTTCCCTTCACACTTTTCCCAGGCTTAGGACTGGCAGTCAGAAGTAATTTCTACTGGCGTGTTTAAAAATATTAAGAACCCAATGTTCTTGCTGTTTATAAATGTTAAATATGCGGCTTTAAAATGAAAAATATTAAAAGTTGTATTAAAAACCAAATGATCATTAAATTAATGCAAAAAATTGATATAAAAAATTAAATTTCAATTGGCAAAAATTTTCTCGATACTTCATGGACAAACTCGAATACAGATAAATTATTGCTTTCTAAAAGCAACATTCGCTCTGATAGAAACTTTTCTTTTTTTTATATTTCTCTACTTTTTGGCTGAAAACTACTTCTTATTTTAATATATATTTCTGTCTGAAAATCTAATAATGTTTCAATTAATAAAAATAAATTTGGGGCATTGTTAAAATTTGAATTTAATTGTGAATGGAACGATTCACAATTATTTGTAGTCCGCATAACTGAATTTGAATATTCGGCCCAAACTTCTGGTGGAAACGTTGAATATTCTGCTATATAAGTATCGAGTACATAATCGCAGAATTTTTCAATTTTCAAATTTTGAGGCATTCGTGACATAAAATCACTTGTGAAGCATTCATCAATATCTTGTGGATCTAAGAGAGGTAAACCGAAAAAATTTCTCAAAAATTGACCTTCAATGGAATCTACATTTTTATATTCTGCCGTTAACCCCAATTCTTGGATTTTTCGCCACCAACTTTGAGCAAGATGAAACCGACAGCCTGCAATTCTACTATTTGGGAAATTTATTCTTAGTGCATTATGGATTGCTAATTCAAAATCTACATAAACGACATTAGGATTAAATTCAAGAGCTAATTCTTTCATAGCAGTTCGTAAATTTTCAAAACATTTTTCGTATGACTCTTGTTTTTTATCTGGTAATAAAATAAAAGCTAATGGAATATACATATTATTTTTAAACCCGTGAATAGTAAAAAGTTGTAAAAATGGTTTTGGACAACTGAAAAAAGTACCGTCTACGAAGACTGTGTCTACTTCAGATAAGCAATGAAGATTCGTCGGAGTAGAAAAACCAATTATATTGTTGACTCTATCATTAATTTGTAAAAAAATTTCTGATTTATTCGATTTAAAATTCATTTTTTCAACTGCCTCGTGACATTGATCAAATGTTTTTGGTAAATTTGGGAAATGAGATGTTTTCGCGTGACTAATGTTTTTTCTTATTCGCTTTAAATCGTGTACCGATAACGATTCGCTATCATTTTTACGTAATTCTTGACGAATTAGTTTTGAAGGTCGGATGGATATATCTTCAATAGCTTTACGTTTCAATGAGTTACTTATTTTTTGGCGCGCTAATAATTCAGATGGAATAGAATCGTGATTAATGTGGGTTTCATTTTGCTCAATTATATTATTACGGTCATCTAACTTCAAAAAACTTTTACAGTCGTTTTTAGTACAACGCCAACGTTGAACATTATTCGCAAGATCTTTATCCTTTCGATATTTGAAGTTATTAATAACCAAAATGGGTTTACCTTTAGAACTTAATATAAATTCCATATTGAGATACAATTATTTACTTTTTAAAATGGAAAAAAAAAATTAATTATTATTTGATATTATTATGTTTTACGTGGAAGTAATCGCGAAAATACTAATTTCTCGTAAGCCTTAAAAAAACTGTTTGAGACTTGAATAAAGTTTGGGTTAACATTGGGTTCTTAATATTTTTAAACACGCCAGTAGAAATTACTTCTGACTGCCAGTCCTAAGCCTGGGAAAAGTGTGAAGGGAAATATATCGAATAACATTGAATGAAATATTATTTATATTTCTAATAATTAATTTATAAAATCTTTTAGTAATTTACTAAATTATATGGAGGCCCATTTTGCCCTCTTTCCCTTACTATATGTGAAACTATATTGAAGTGAACGATATGAATTTTTAAAAACTCAGTTGGTTATATTACCGTTGAAAGTTTCAAGTTGGTCAGATATAAAATTATTTCCTGTGCTCAAGTCGGACAAGGAGATTACGAGCTTGCGCTCAAGTCGGACGAGGAGATTACGACCCGGCGCTCAAGTCGGACGAGGAGATTACGACCCGGCGCTCAAGTCGAACGCAAGGATTACGACCCCGCGCTCAAGTCGGAATTTTCAGGTAGTTCGCGCTCAACTCGGCATCGTCCCCAAAAACATACTGTTCGAATGGAAATTGAGTGATATTGAATGGTCAATGCGATTTATAATTTGGTCAGCAGTCTGTGCGCAAGAAAAAGCGATTTTCAGTAGTTGAACTTATTAAAAAAAAATACATAGCACCCCAAACTCGTTGAAAATCATCGTTTAGCTCTTATTTTGATGGTACCAAAAGAGAGAAAGCGTGGTAAAATATTATCATCAATTGGTCAGGAACAGAAAATTCAAAAAAAGAAGCTTAAAACTCTAAGATTGGTCGGCTGATTAATATAATATACTATGGTACTGACGCAATGTAATAATATGTATATGTCATTACACACCCAATTGAACGCTTTTGAAAATCGTTGTTTTTGATTTTTTTAATTCTCGGATATTTTTTAGTACCTTTTAAAAGAGGCTTCCTGCTAAATTTTAAGATTTTTTAATTAATGGTTCAAAAGCTTTTTCCTCCGTTTTTCCTTCCCTCCGAGCGGTAAGCGTCAACTTTCGTCTCGCTCTGACGCCTCCGCCGAAGAGAGAAATAGTACACACATTTTAGGCAACACAAAAACCTCAGATCACATGTTTGTTGACCTTGGCTTCGTCTCAGCTAATAATTACCCGTGATCTGAGACATTTCTTACTTTAATGCCCTAGGTGTATAATATACTATTTATCGAAATTTTTGAAAGTAAGTTTTCAATCGTGTTCCTAAAACTCTGTGTAGCCTTAGATTTTATTGAAGATTTTCTATTCCAAACTTATATACATCCTGCAAGTTTTAAGACCGGACTGGTAGTGGGCTTTTCATAATCAACATATTTTTTTTAATTTTTCAATATTGAAAAAAATTTTTTTTTTTTGCTTAAAATATTTATCAGTACTGATTTTTGACACTGTATACTTTATCTTTTACTTATTACACTAGTCCCAAACATTAAAGGATATAAAAAAAATTATAAATTCTTGGGTGATTTTCAGCATGCTGTAATTCGGTGAAAAATGATCGTAGAACAAACAGAAAAAAAGCAAATTGTAGCCTCAAGTTTCTAGTTTTCAGATCTGGACCTCAAAATTTTTTTTCATACACGGTTCCGATATAATCATAAGAAAACCAACGGAAAAAAAATTTTAAAAATTTTTGCTCGTCTTCCAACAAGTCTGTGGGCATCAATAAATTTATTTAATAATCCAACCTTATAACTCTTTTAGGAAATTTTATGCCCTTTAATTTGGCGGCCTATAAAAGTCTCTACGACGATTTGGCGCCGAGTTATCAGTGATCAAAGCAAAAAAATCCATTTTGAATTCGATAATCGATAACTCCGGACGTATTGGTCGTACAGAGAATAGAATTAGGGTTTTAGAAACTGCAAGACGTTCTCTATAAGGCAAAGTTAATGGCTTTTAATAAAAAAAATTTTTAACTTCCCGCTAAGAAAATCGACGATTTTCGATAATTTCGGGAAGTTATTGTTTTCACCCCGATTTTCGAAAATCGAGTTTTCATCAGATGTCGACGTTTTGAGGTCCTAGAAAGCTATTCTGACTATTTTCGGAATGATGTCCGATTGTGTGTATGTGTGTGTGTGTGTGTGTGTGTGTGTGTGTGTGTGTGTGTGTGTGTGTGTGTGTGTGTGTGCGCGTGTGTGTGTATGTATGTAAACTCTTTGTAACTTTTAAACTAATGAACCGATTTGGATGTTTAAGGCGGTGATTGAAAGAGCATGTTGGCCATCAACTTTCCTGGAAATTTCAGATCATTTGATCAAATAGACTTGAAAGTATTGGCGAATTACGAAAAAAAAAAAATTTTTTTTTTTAGTTTTTTATTGATTTCTCAGAAACGACTCATACGATCGACTTAAAAATTTAATCAGCTCTAGTACTCAAAAAGCGCGTCGATTGCCACCTCAAACATCAAAATCGGATGATTCGTTCGAGAGTTATCGCGGGAAAAAGAAATGGTGGAAAACGGTTTTTTCTAAATATTTTCGAAACGACTGACGCGATCGATTTCAAATTTTAATCAGCTCTAGAATTCAATAAAACGCGCCAATTGCCATCTCAAACGTCAAAATCGATCAATTAGTTCGAAAGATATCGGCGTTGAAAAGTTAAAAAAATAACATTTTATGTTATTTTTCCTGGATAAATCATAATATAACCTACTCAAATGTGTCTGGAGTCATACCAACTCATCCTTTATATGGTTACTTTCGATACATGATGTCATCAAACTTGGTTTTTAGTTTAAATCATACTACCAACAATGAAATCGATAAAACGTAGTTTTCAATGTTTTTCTCGGATATTTCATATTTGATTGTTTCTCACATGAGTCAAAACTCATTTAAATCTTGATTTGAATCCCTGGCATTGATTTCTGCCTGAATACACTTATTTTATTGAACATAATCAGGGATTAAATTTTAAAAACCGCTTCATTAACAATTCTTGATTCTTATATAAATTTTCAAACTTCAGCATAACAGGCAACTTGTTAGAGCTTAAGAAGATCGTAAAAAAACAATCGCATGTGATAGCATTTTCGAGCTCGAAAATATATCTACACTAATGTGTTCGAGCTCTTTGAGGTCAAAAACAGCGGGAAGTTTTGGGGCTGGCCCGCAGGGCCAACCGACGCCCAGATTTTTTTTTTAGGCGATAATGTATCTTAAAAAACACGTTAAAATTCACAAATTTAAGGATATTCGGAAATCCTGCTATATCGTTAGATATAACGGAGGAACAAAGGATATCGTCATTTTTTTTCAACCTCAAAGTGTCCTGGAAAAACCCTAAAAATTTCAAAGCGATGCGATTTTTCTTTCTTAGTGTCCCGAAGCTTTAGATTTATTGATTTAGCCCTAAATTGCATAATTGGCGAGTCTTTGGTTTTCAATCATTTCTTTAATGTCAAAATTTTTTTTTAGTGACAAGCTTCATTTCTTCAATCAAAAACAGTAATTCTTGAAGGAAATTGAAAAAAAAAAAATTTTTTTTAAAAACTTTGTTTTTTTTTCAAAAAAATTGATTTTGTCAAATTTTGTTTTCTTCGATGTTTGTCGTCTCTATCATGTTCACGATTGATTTTCTTAACGTCGAAATGAATTGTGAACATGATGGAGACGAAAGGAGCGGAATATCTCACTTCAACCACTGGAGACATACAACTATTGCATGTTATTTTCATACAGTACCATCACCATAATACATAACTTGGGCCACGTAATTTATCCAATTCCTGACGCTAACTGACCAATTGTCTCTTTCATGATTAATTATTAATATGAGTTAACGATAAATCAACCAATGATTTATTCACAAACTAGTAAATTTATTTATACTAAATAAATTTACTGATACCAACTATTGGGTTGACGCGCACGCGCAAACAAGCCAAAATAATATGTACCTGAAGTTCCGAACGTTCGTGTAAGAAATGAAAAAATTAAAAAAAAACTTAGAAATATATTTAGTGCCAAACTGGATTTTTTTGTGAGGTGTCTTTTTAGCCCAAAGAACAACCCAGAAAAAATTCATTTGATTTCATCCCCCGGAACACCCCTAGCGAACCACCCCCAAGTTTAAATATTTTTTTAAAAATAGTCAAAGGCTTAGTGCCACGCTGGATTTTTTTGTGGAGTGTCTTTTTGGCCCCTAGAACAACCCAGAAAAAATTCATTTGATTTAATCCCCCGGAACACCCCTAGCGAACCACCCCCAAGTTTAAATATTTTTTTAAAAATACTAAAAAGCTTGGTGCCACGCTGGATAATTTTCTGGGGAGTCTTTTTAACCCCTAGAACAACCCAGAAAAGATTCATTTGATTTCATCCCCCGGAACACCCCAAGCGAACCACCCCCAAGTTTAAATATTTTTTTTAAAATACTCAAAAGCTTAGTGCCACGCTGGATTTTTTTGTGGAGTGTCTTTTTAGCCCCTAGAACAACCCAGAAAAAATTCATTTGATTTCATCCCCTGGAACACCCCTAGCGGACCACCCCCAAGTTTAAATATTTTTTTAAAAATACTAAAAAGCTTAGTGCCACGCTGGATTTTTTTGTGGAGTGTCTTTTTGGCCCCTAGAACAACCCAGAAAAGATTCATTTGATTTCATCCCCCGGAACACCCCTAGCGGACCACCCTCAAGTTTAAATATTTATTTAAAAATACTAAAAAGCTTAGTGCCACGCTGGATTTTTTTCTGGGGTGTCTTTTTGGCCCCTAAAACAACCCAGAAAAAATTCATTTTATTTCATCCCCCGGAATACCCCTGACGGACCACCCCCAAGTTTAAATATTTTTTTAAAAATACTAATAAGCTTAGTGCCACGCTGGATTTTTTTGTGGGGTGTCTTTTTGGCCCCTAGAACAACCCAGGAAAAATTCATTTTATTTCATCCCCCGGAACACCCCTAGCGAACCACCCCCAAGTTTAAATATTTTTTTAAAAATACTAAGAAGCTTAGTGCCACGCTGGATTTTTTTGTGGGGTGTCTTTTTGGCCCCTAGAACAACCTAGAAAAAAATCATTTAATCGTAGGAGACGTGAACTTTTCATGTTTCTCATTTAATTAATTTTTTAATGCTACTTGTTACAGATTTTTTTATATTTTTTATTCTATGACACTTATCTTTTCAATGAAATATTTTTTTTATTGTTCAAGAATTTTAAATTAGAAATTTTAGTAAGCAACATGTGAAGCCAATAACTTGTATAATAGATAGTTGCGCAATGGACTTTGCGCATGATCTCATATTTTGAGTGAAACAAAGCTACTCTAAGCATTCTTCTATCTTATTTACTTTGACGCGTCGTTGCCAAATATAAATCCTACGGTAGTCAAATTAGCCAATGCACACATTTGGCTCTTGTGGTATCGATAGTACTACCTTAAGAAGAAACTAGTTCACTTTTTGTATGACTTATTTAATTTTGGAATATTCACGGAAAAAAATAATCGGTAGCGGCTACCGATTGGCGATCGATTGATACCTATATTGTCTAATCTATTTTTCAAAAGTTAGTTATCAAAAAAAAATATAAAATAGTATAAATTACAAGAAAGACGAAACACCAAATTACTTCGAGTATCTGATCAGCCGCTTACTACTATTATTATTATTTCCCCCATTTATCGCCGAGAACGGTTTGAAGAGAATGGCGCACGCGCACTATCTCGGAGTTGGATTCGTCCCCTCACAGCTCATAGCTTTTTGAACTCTGAATCTGAATTTTTGCACAAAAAATACATTCCTTTTCTCAAATTTTTTTAATGTAAAATCGATTTTCGAAAAGTTTTTTTACTTATTTGTTTATAAAAAAAAGTTAGTTAATTTTCAAAAATCGATTTTTTGTCGTCACATTTTCTGGACAAGTCGTAAAATTTGGAATCGATCGATCCCTATATTGTCAAATCGATTTATCAAAAGTTAGTTGTCAAAAAAAAATGAAATATAGAATAAATTACGAGAAAGACGAAACACCAAATTACTTCGAGTATCTGATCGGCCGCTTCCTACTATTATTATTATTTTCCCCATTTCTCTCCGAGAACGGTTTGAAGAGAATGGCGCACGCGCACTATCTCGGAGTTTAATTCGTACCTGTACCGTTCATGCTTTTTTAAACTCTGAAGCTACATTTTAGCACGAAAATTAATTTTTCAAAAATATTTTTTTTCTTCTCATACTTTTTTGGGTGCTGAATAAATTGCAATATTTGAATAAGATTAAGTTTTTCTACTTTCAACTATATTTTAGTAGAGAAATTTGAAAAACAGAAAATACTTCAGATCAATTTGGAAAAACTTTCTTGAATTTGAAATTAAAAGAATTGTAAAAACCGGTTTTCCTAAAATACCCGAAAGAACAAAATTCAAATAAAATCATCATATAAATAATTTTTTTTCAACAATTCCCTCTACAATTATGGGTAATGACATTTATAAAATTTTGTTTGTTCATATAGAAATACTGTTTGAAAATTAAAAAATTTTTTAACGTTCAACGGAAAATATTAATTTTTTCGATACGGCGTAAATTAATCTCACGAAATTTTTAATCGTACGGTATTTTACAAGTTTTGGTTGGTTTTTTGAAATTTTTCTTCATATATTTTTAGCATGAGTACCTAAAAATTTTTTTGCTGCAAGACTGAAAAAAAATTGAATTTCAGATATCATCGGGAATTGATAGAGAAAGACAGTGGACATAAGACGTTGTGTTTTTTTCTGAAGGAAGACGCCTACGCGTATCCCCGAGGTCGAAGTAAATACAGAAGGAGAATAAGGTTCAATAATTATAATTGATATCTTTTTTATTTTCTATCAAGCGACTGAAATTCTTGATTTCTCCATTTCTTTTTTGTGATTATAATATCCTTTTCTAAAAAGGTAATGGCTGAATGTCGTATCGTTCTACGTCACTTCTGCCTAGTCAGAATTAGAACAGTAGTTTGAGCCTCCAAAGCCACAGTTCTTTTGATGTTGGACTTGCCGCTGAATGTAATATGTTATTCAAGTCCTCGATTCCGCTATCCTAATAGTAGCGTATGGAGGAGTAAAACACTTCTTTAAAATAGTATTTTAACCCTCTTAAACCTACCATACTTTTGACCTGTCAGTTCGAACGAGCTCAATTCTTTATCGTGATATTATTGTTATAATAATATCGGCGTTCTGAATGCGTAAAAATATTTCCGACTGATCGTGAGCGTCCGAGTAGCAGTGCGGCAGTGGTTGTGTTTTATATTCGTTAGGTCTTGGTTTCGAATCCCGGTCGCAGAAGATTATTGTTTAGCATTTTATTTCAATTACTTTGGCACGAAGCTGTTTGCTATTTTTAAAAAAATATTTAAACTTGGGGGTGGTCCGCTAGGGGTGCTCCAGGGGATGAAATCAAATGAATTTTTTCTGGGTTGTTCTAGGGTCCAAAAAGACACCCCACAAAAAAATCCAGCGTGGCGCTAAGCCTTTGACTATTTTTAAAAAAATATTTAAACTTGGGGGTAGTCCGCTAGGGGTGTTCCGGGGGATGAAATCGAATGAATTTTTTCTGGGTTGTTCTAGGGGCTAAAAAGACACCCCACAAAAAAATCCAGCGTGGCACTAAGCTTTTTAGTATTTTTAAAAAAATATTTAAACTTGGGGGTGGTTCGCTAGGGGTGTTCCGGCGGATGAAATCAAATGAATTTTTTCTGGGTTGTTCGAGGGGCCAAAAAGACACTCCACAAAAAAATCCAGCGTGGCACTAAGCTTTTTAGTATTTTTAAAAAAATATTTAAACTAGGGGGTGGTTCGCTAGGGGTGTTCCGGGGGATGAAATCAAATGAATTTTTTCTGGGTTGTTCTAGGAGCTAAAAAGACACCCCACAAAAAAATCCAGCGTGGCACTAAGCTTCTTAGTATTTTTAAAAAAATATTTAAACTTGGGGGTGGTTCGCTAGGGGTGTTCCGGGGGATGAAATCAAATGAATTTTTTCTGGGTTGTTCTAGGTGCTAAAAAGACACCCCACAGAGAAATCCAGCGTGGCACTAAGCTTTATAGTATTTTTAAAAAAATATTTAAGCTTGGGGGTGGTTCGCTAGGGGTGTTCTGGGGATGAAATCAAATGAATTTTTTCTGAGTTGTTCTTTGGGCTAAAAAGACACTCCACCAAAAAATCCAGCGTGGCACTAAGCTTTTTAGTATTTTTAAAAAAATATTTAAACTAGGGGTCGGTTCGCTAGGGGTGTTCCGGGGGATAAAATAAAATGAATTTTTTCTGGGTTGTTCTTTGGGCTAAAAAGACACCCCACAAAAAAATCCAGCGTGGCATTAAGCTTTTGAGTATTTTTAAAAAAATATTTAAACTTGGGGGTGGTTCGCTAGGGGTGTTCCGGGGGATGAAATCGAATGAATTTTTTCTGAGTTATTCTAGGGGCTAAAAAGACACCCCACAAAAAAATCCAGCGTGGCACTAAGCTTTTTAGTATTTTTAAAAAAATATTTAAACTTGGGGGTGGTTCGCTAGGGGTGTTCCGGGGGATGAAATCAAATGAATTTTTTCTGGGTTGTTCTAGGGGCTAAAAAGACACCCCACGAAAAAATCCAGCGTGGCACTAAGCTTTTAAGGATTTTCAAAAAAATATTTAAACTTGGGGGTGGTTCGCTAGGGGTGTTCCGGGGGATGAAATCAAATGAATTTTTTCTGGGTTGTTCTTTGGGCTGAAAAGACACTCCACTAAGAAATCCAGCGTGGCACCAAGCTTTTTAGTATTTTTGAAAAAATATTTAAACTTGGGGGTGGTTCGCTAGGGGTGTTCCGGGGGATGAAATCAAATGAATTTTTTCTGGATTGTTCTTTGGGCTATAAAGACACCCCACAAAAAAATCCAGCGTGGCACTAAGCTTTTTAGTATTTTTAAAAAAATATTTAAACTTGGGGGTGGTTCGCTAGGGGTGTTCCGGGGGTTGAAATCAAATGAATTTTTTCTGGGTTGTTCTAGGGTCCAAAAAAACACCCCACAAAAAAATCCAGCGTGGCGCTAAGCCTTTGACTATTTTTAAAAAAATATTTAAACTTGGGGGTGGTCCGCTAGGGGTGTTCCGGGGGATGAAATCGAATAAATTTTTTTTGGGTTGTTCTTTGGGCTAAAAAGACACCTTACAAAAAAATCCAGCGTGGCACTAAGCTTTTTAGTATTTTTAAAAAAATATTTAAACTTGGGGGTGGTTCGCTAGGGGTGTTCCGGGGGATGAAATCAAATGAATTTTTTTTGAGTTGTTCTAGGGGCTAAAAAGACACCCCACAAAAAAATCCAGCGTGGCACTAAGCTTTTTAGTATTTTTAAAAATATATTTAATCTTGGGGGTGGTTCGCTAGGGGTGTTCCGGGGGATGAAATCAAATGAATTTTTTCTGGGTTGTTCTAGGGTCCAAAAAGACACCCCACAAAAAAATCCAGCGTGGCGCTAAGCCTTTGACTATTTTTAAAAAAATATTTAAACTTTGGGGTGGTCCGCTAGGGGTGTTCCGGGGGATAAAATCGAATGAATTTTTTCTGGGTTGTTCTAGAGGCTAAAAAGACACCCCACCAAAAAATCCAGCGTGGCACTAAGCTTTTTAGTATTTTTAAAAAAATATTTAAACTTGGGGGTAGTTCGCTAGGGGTGTTCCGGGGCATGAAATCAAATGAATTTTTTCTGGGTTGTTCTTTGGGCTAAAAAGACACCCCACAAAAAAATCCAGCGTGGCACTAAGCTTCTTAGTATTTTTAAAAAAATATTTAAACTTGGGGGTGGTTCGCAAAGGGTGTTCCGGGGGATGAAATCAAATGAATTTTTTCTGGGTTGTTCTAGGTGCTATTAAGACACCCCACTGAAAAATCCAGCGTGGCACTAAGCTTTATAGTATTTTTAAAAAAATATTTAAGCTTGGGGGTGGTTTGCTAGGGGTGTTCTGGGGATGAAATCAAATGAATTTTTTCTGAGTTGTTTTAGGGGCTAGAAAGACACCCTACAAAAAAATCCAGCGTGGCACTAAGCTTTTTAGTATTTTTAAGAAAATATTTAAACTTGGGGGTGGTTCGCTAGGGGTGTTCCGGGGGATGAAATCAAATGAATTTTTTCTGGGTTGTTCGAGGGGCCAAGAAGACACTCCACAAAAAAATCCAGCGTGGCACTAAGCTTTTTAGTATTTTTAAAAAAATATTTAAACTTGGGGGTGGTTCGCTAGGGGTGTTCCGGGGGATGAAATCAAATGAATTTTTTCTGAGTTGTTCTAGGGGCTAAAAAGACACCCCACAATAAAATCCAGCGTGGCACTAAGCTTTTTAGTATTTTTAAAAATATATTTAATCTTGGGGGTGGTTCGCTAGGGGTGTTCCGGGGGATGAAATCAAATGAATTATTTCCGGGTTGTTCTAGAGTCCAAAAAGACACCCCACAAAAAAATCCAGCGTGGCGCTAAGCCTTTGACTATTTTTAAAAAAATATTTAAACTTTAGGGAGGTCTGCTAGGGGTGTTCCGGGGGATGAAATCGAATGAATTTTTTCTGGTTTGTTCTAGAGGCTAAAAAGACACCCCACAAAATAATCCAGCGTGGCACTAAGCTTTTTAGTATTTTTAAAAAAATATTTAAACTTGGGGGTGGTTCGCTAGGGGTGTTCCGGGGCATGAAATCAAATGAATTTTTTCTGGGTTGTTCTTTGGGCTAAAAAGACACCCCACAAAAAAATCCAGCGTGGCACTAAGCTTCTTAGTATTTTAAAAAAAATATGTAAACTTGGGGGTGGTTCGCTAGGGGTGTTCCGGGGGATGAAATCAAATGAATTTTTTCTGGGTTGTTCTAGGTGCTATTAAGACACCCCACTGAAAAATCCAGCGTGGCACTAAGCTTTATAGTATTTTTAAAAAAATATTTAAGCTTGGGGGTGGTTTGCTAGGGGTGTTCTGGGGATGAAATCAAATGAATTTTTTCTGAGTTGTTTTAGGGGCTAGAAAGACACCCCACAAAAAAATCCAGCGTGGCACTAAGCTTTTTAGTATTTTTAAGAAAATATTTAAACTTGGGGGTGGTTCGCTAGGGGGTGTTTCGGGGGATGAAATCAAATGAATTTTTTCTGGGTTGTTCGAGGGGCCGAAAAGACACTCCACAAAAAAATCCAGCGTGGCACTAAGCTTTTTAGTATTTTTAAAAAAATATTTAAACTTGGGGGTGGTTCGCTAGGGGTGTTCCGGGGGATGAAATCAAATGAATTTTTTCTGAGTTGTTCTGGGGGCTAAAAAGACACCCCACAATAAAATCCAGCGTGGCACTGAGTTTTTCGTATTTTTAAAAAAATATTTAAACTTGGGGGTGGTCCGCTAGGGGTGTTTCGGGGGATGAAATCAAATGAATTTTTTTTGAGTTGTTCTAGGGGCTAAAAAGACACCCCACAAAAGAATCCAGCGTGGCACTAAGCTTTTTAGTATTTTTAAAAATATATTTAATCTTGGGGGTGGTTCGCTAGGGGTGTTCCGGGGGATGAAATCAAATGAATTTTTTCCGGGTTGTTCTAGGGTCCAGAAAGACACCCCACAAAAAAATCCAGCGTGGCGCTAAGCCTTTGACTATTTTTAAAAAAATATTTAAACTTTAGGGTGGTCCGCTAGGGGTGTTCCGGGGGATGAAATCGAATGAATTTTTTCTGGGTCGTTCTAGAGGCTAAAAAGACACCCCACAAAAAAATCCAGCGTGGCACTAAGCTTCTTAGTATTTTAAAAAAAATATTTAAACTTGGGGGTGGTTCGCTAGGGGTGTTCCGGGGGATGAAATCAAATGAATTTTTTCTGGGTTGTTCTAGGTGCTATTAAGACACCCCACTGAAAAATCCAGCGTGGCACTAAGCTTTATAGTATTTTTAAAAAAATATTTAAGCTTGGGGGTGGTTTGCTAGGGGTGTTCTGGGGATGAAATCAAATGAATTTTTTCTGAGTTGTTTTAGGGGCTAGAAAGACACCCCACAAAAAAATCCAGCGTGGCACTAAGCTTTTTAGTATTTTTAAGAAAATATTTAAACTTGGGGGTGGTTCGCTAGGGGTGTTTTCGGGGGATGAAATCAAATGAATTTTTTCTGGGTTGTTCGAGGGGCCAAAAAGACACTCCACAAAAAAATCCAGCGTGGCACTAAGCTTTTTAGTATTTTTAAAAAAATATTTAAACTTGGGGGTGTTTCGCTAGGGGTGTTCCGGGGGATAAAATCAAATGAATTTTTTCTAAGTTATTCTAGGGGCTAAAAAGACACCCCACAATAAAATCCAGCGTGGCACTAAGTTTTTCGTATTTTTAAAAAAATATTTAAACTTGGGGGTGGTCCGCTAGGGGTGTTCCGGGGGATGAAATCAAATGAATTTTTTTTGAGTTGTTCTAGGGGCTAAAAAGACACCCCACAAAAAAATCCAGCGTGGCACTAAGCTTCTTAGTATTTTTAAAAAAATATTTAAACTTGGGGGTGGTTCGCTAGGGGTGTTCCGGGGGATGAAATCAAATGAATTTTTTCTGGGTTGTTCTAGGTGCTAAAAAGACACCCCACAGAGAAATCCAGCGTGGCACTAAGCTTTATAGTATTTTTAAAAAAATATTTAAGCTTGGGGGTGGTTCGCTAGGGGTGTTCTGGGGATGAAATCAAATGAATTTTTTCTGAGTTGTTCTTTGGGCTAAAAAGACACTCCACCAAAAAATCCAGCGTGGCACTAAGCTTTTTAGTATTTTTAAAAAAATATTTAAACTTGGGGTCGGTTCGCTAGGGGTGTTCCGGGGGATAAAATAAAATGAATTTTTTCTGGGTTGTTCTTTGGGCTAAAAAGACACCCCACAAAAAAATCCAGCGTGGCATTAAGCTTTTGAGTATTTTTAAAAAAATATTTAAACTTGGGGGTGGTTCGCTAGGGGTGTTCCGGGGGATGAAATCGAATGAATTTTTTCTGAGTTATTCTAGGGGCTAAAAAGACACCCCACAAAAAAATCCAGCGTGGCACTAAGCTTTTTAGTATTTTTAAAAAAATATTTAAACTTGGGGGTGGTTCGCTAGGGGTGTTCCGGGGGATGAAATCAAATGAATTTTTTCTGGGTTGTTCTAGGGGCTAAAAAGACACCCCACGAAAAAATCCAGCGTGGCACTAAGCTTTTAAGGATTTTTAAAAAAATATTTAAACTTGGGGGTGGTTCGCTAGGGGTGTTCCGGGGGATGAAATCAAATGAATTTTTTCTGGGTTGTTCTTTGGGCTGAAAAGACACTCCACTAAGAAATCCAGCGTGGCACCAAGCTTTTTAGTATTTTTGAAAAAATATTTAAACTTGGGGGTGGTTCGCTAGGGGTGTTCCGGGGGATGAAATCAAATGAATTTTTTCTGGATTGTTCTTTGGGCTATAAAGACACCCCACAAAAAAATCCAGTGTGGCACTAAGCTTTTTAGTATTTTTAAAAAAATATTTAAATTTGGGGGTGGTTCGCTAGGGGTGTTCCGGGGGATGAAATCAAATGAATTTTTTCTGGGTTGTTCTAGGGTCCAAAAAGACACCCCACGAAAAAATCCAGCGCGGCGCTAAGCCTTTGACTATTTTCAAAAAAATATTTAAACTTGGGGGTGGTCCGCTAGGGGTGTTCCGGGGAATGAAATCGAATGAATTTTTTCTGGGTTGTTCTTTGGGCTAAAAAGACACCCCACAAAAAAATCCAGCGTGGCACTAAGCTTTTTAGTATTTTTAACAAAATACTTAAACTTGGGGGTGGTTCGCTAGGGGTGTTCCTGGGGATGAAATCAAATGAATTTTTTCTGAGTTGTTCTAGGGGCTTAAAAGACACCCCACAAAAAAATCCAGCGTAGCACTAAGCTTTTTAGTATTTTTAAAAAAATATTTACACTTGGGGGTGGTTCGCTAGGGGTGTTCCGGGGGATGAAATCAAATTAATTTTTTAG
Organism: Microplitis manilae; assembly: GCA_030273425.1. Taxonomy (NCBI): domain Eukaryota; kingdom Metazoa; phylum Arthropoda; class Insecta; order Hymenoptera; family Braconidae; genus Microplitis; species Microplitis manilae. The sequence goes on along the minus strand of CP092725.1, from coordinate 16,109,277 downwards.
AGTTGTTCTAGGGGCTAAAAAGACACCCCACAATAAAATTCCAGCACGGCTCTAAGCTTTTTACTATTTTTAAAAAAATATTTAAACTTGGGGGTGGTCCGCTAGGGGTGTTCCGGGGAATGAAATCGAATGAATTTTTTCTGGGTTGTTCTTTGGGCTAAAAAAACACCCCACAATAAAATCCAGCGTGGCATTAAGCTTTTTAGTATTTTTAAAAAAATATTTTAACTTGGGGATGGTTCGCTAGGGGTGTTCCGGGAGATGAAATCAAATGAATTTTTTCTGGGTTGTTCTAGGGGCTAAAAAGACTCCCCAGGAAATTATCCAGCGTGGCACTAAGCTTTTAAGGATTTTTAAAAAAATATTTAAACTTGGGGGTGGTTCGCTAAGGGTGTTCCGGGGGACGAAATAAAATGAATTTTTTCTGGGTTGTTCTCTGGGCTGGAAAGACACCCCACAAAAAAAACCAGCGTGGCATTAAGCTTTTTAGTATTTTAAAAAAAATATTTAAACTTGGGGGTGGTTCGCTAGGGGTGTTCCGGGGGATGAAATCAAATGAATTTTTTCTGGGTTGTTCTTTGGGCTAAAAAGACACCCCACAAAAAAATCCAGCGTGGCACCAAGCTTTTTAGTATTTTTGAAAAAATATTTAAACTTGGAGGTGGTTCGCTAGGGGTGTTCCGGGGGATGAAATCAAATGAATTCATTCTGGATTGTTCTTTGGGCTATAAAGACACCCAACAAAAAAATCCAGCGTGGCATTGTGCTTTTTAGTATTTTTAAAAAAATATTTAAACTTGGGGGTGGTTCGCTAGGGGTGTTCCGGGGGATGAAATCAAATGAATTTTTTCTGGGTTGTTCTTTAGGCTAAAAAGACACCCCACAAAAAAATCCAGCGTGGCACCAAGCTTTTTAGTATTTTTGAAAAAATATTTAAACTTGGGGGTGGTTCGCTAGGGGTGTTCCGGGGGATGAAATCAAATGAATGTTTTCTGGATTGTTCTTTGGGCTATAAAGACACCCCACAAAAAAATCCAGCGTGGCACTAAGCTTTTTAGTATTTTTAAAAAAATATTTAAACTTGGGGGTGGTTCGCTAGGGGTGTTCCGGGGGATGAAATCAAATGAATTTTTTCTGGGTTGTTCTAGGGTCCAAAAAGACACCCTACAAAAAAATCCAGCGTGGCACTAAGCTTTTTAGTATTTTTAAAAAAATATTTAAACTTGGGGGTGGTTCGCTAGGGGTGTTCCGGGGGATGAAATCAAATGAATTTTCTCTGGGTTGTTCGAGGGGCCAAAAAGACACTCCACAAAAAAATCCAGCGTGGCACTAAGCTTTTTAGTATTTTTAAAAAAATATTTAAACTTGGGGGTGGTTCGCTAGGGGTGTTCCGGGGGATGAAATCAAACGAATTTTTTCCGGGTTGTTCTAGTTGCTAAAAAGACACCCCACAAGAAAATCCAGCGTGGCACTAAGCTTCTTAGTATTTTTAAAAAAATATTTAAACTTGGGGGTGGTTCGCTAGGGGTGTTCCGGGGGATGAAATCAAATGAATTTTTTCTGGGTTGTTCTAGGTGCTAAAAAGACACCGCACAGAAAAATCCAGCGTGGCACTAATCTTTATAGTATTTTTAAAAAAATATTTAAACTTGGGGGTGGTTCTCTAGGGGTGTTCCGGGGGATGAAATAAAATGAATTTTTTCTGGGTTGTTCTTTGGGCTGGAAAGACACCCCACAAAAAAATCCAGCGTGGCATTAAGCTTTTTAGTATTTTAAAAAAAATATTTAAACTTGGGGGTGGTTCGCTAGGGGTGTTCCGGGGGATGAAATCAAATGAATTTTTTCTGGGTTGTTCTTTGGGCTAAAAAGACACCCCACAAAGAAATCCAGCGTGGCACCAAGCTTTTTAGTATTTTTGAAAAAATATTTAAACTTGGAGGTGGTTCGCTAGGGGTGGTCCGGGGGATGAAATAATATGAATTTATTCTGGATTGTTCTTTGGGCTATAAAGACACCCCACAAAAAAATCCAGCGTGGCATTAAGCTTTTTAGTATTTTTAAAAAAATATTTAAACTTGGGGGTGGTTCGCTAGGGGTGTTCCGGGGGATGAAATCAAATGAATTTTTCCTGGGTTGTTCTAGGGGCTAAAAAGACTCCCCAGAAAATTATCCAGCGTGGCACTAAGCTTTTTAGTATTTTTAAAAAAATATTTAAACTTGGGGGTGGTTCGCTAGGGGTGTTCCGGGGGATGAAATCAAATGAATTTTTTCTGGGTTGTTCTAGGGGCTAGAAAGACACCCCACAACAAAATCCAGCGTGGAACTAAGCTTTTAAGGATTTTTAAAAAAATATTTAAACTTGGGGGTGGGTCGCTAGGGGTGTTCCGGGGGATGAAATCAAATGAATTGTTTCTGGGTTGTTCTTTGGGCTAAAAAGACACCCCACCAAAAAATCCAGCGTGGCACCAACTTTTAGTATTTTTGAAAAAATATTTAAACTTGGGGGTGGTTCGCTAGGGGTGTTCCGGGGGATGAAATCAAATGAATTTTTTCTGGATTGTTCTTTGGGCTATAAAGACACCCCACAAAAAAATCCAGCGTGGCACTAAGCTTTTTAGTATTTTTAAAAAAATATTTAAACTTGGGGGTGGTTCGCTAGGGGTGTTCCGGGGGATGAAATCAAATGAATTTTTTCTGGGTTGTTCTAGGGTCCAAAAAGACACCCCACGAAAAAATCCAGCGCGGCGCTAAGCCTTTGACTATTTTTAAAAAAATATTTAAACTAGGGGTGGTCCGCTAGGGGTGTTCCGGGGAATGAAATCAAATGAATTTTTTCTGGGTTGTTCTTTGGGCTAAAAAGACACCCCACAAAAAATCCAGCGTGGCACTAAGCTTTTTAGTATTTTAAAAAAAATATTTAAATTTGGGGGTGGTTCGCTAGGGGTGTTCCGGGGGATGAAATCAAATGAATTTTTTCTGGGTTGTTCTTTGGGCTTAAAAGACACCCCACAAAAAAATCCTGCGTGGCACCAAGCTTTTAAGTATTTTTGAAAAAGTATTTAAACTTGGAGGTGGTTCGCTAGGGGTGTTCCAGGGGATGAAATCAAATGAATTTATTCTGGATTGTTCTTTGGGCTATAAAGACATTCCACAAAAAAATCCAGCGTGGCATTAAGCTTTTTAGTATTTTTAAAAAAATATTTAAACTTGGGGGTGGTCCGCTAGGGGTGTTCCGGGGAATGAAATCGAATGAATTTTTTCTGGGTTGTTCTTTGGGCTAAAAAGACACCCCACAAAAAAATCCAGCGTCGCACTAAGCTTTTTAGTATTTTTAAAAAAATACTTAAACTTGGGGGTGGTTCGCTAGGGGTGTTCCTGGGGATGAAATCAAATGAATTTTTTCTGAGTTGTTCTAGGGGCTAAAAAGACACCCCACAAAAAAATCCAGCGTAGCACTAAGCTTTTTAGTATTTTTAAAAAAATATTTAATCTTGGGGGTGGTTTGCTAGGGGTGTTCCGGGGGATGAAATCAAATTAATTTTTTAGAGTTGTTCTAGGGGCTAAAAAGACACCCCACAAAAAAATCCAGCACGGCTCTAAGCTTTTTACTATTTTTAAAAAAATATTTAAACTTGGGGGTGGTCCGCTAGGGGTGATCCGGGGAATAAAATCGAATGAATTTTTTCTGGGTTGTTCTTTGGGCTAAAAAGACACCCCACAATAAAATCCAGCGTGGCATTAAGCTTTTTAGTATTTTTAAAAAAATATTTAAACTTGGGGGTGGTTCGCTAGGGGTGTTCCGGGGGATGAAATCAAACGAATTTTTTCCGGGTTGTTCTAGTTGCTAAAAAGACACCCCACAAGAAAATCCAGCGTGGCACTAAGCTTCTTAGTATTTTTAAAAAAATATTTAAACTTGGGGGTGGTTCGCTAGGGGTGTTCCGGGGGATGAAATCAAATGAATTTTTTCTGGGTTGTTCTAGGTGCTAAAAAGACACCGCACAGAAAAATCCAGCGTGGCACTAATCTTTATAGTATTTTTAAAAAAATATTTAAACTTGGGGGTGGTTCTCTAGGGGTGTTCCGGGGGATGAAATAAAATGAATTTTTTCTGGGTTGTTCTTTGGGCTGGAAAGACACCCCACAAAAAAATCCAGCGTGGCATTAAGCTTTTTAGTATTTTAAAAAAAATATTTAAACTTGGGGGTGGTTCGCTAGGGGTGTTCCGGGGGATGAAATCAAATGAATTTTTTCTGGGTTGTTCTTTGGGCTAAAAAGACACCCCACAAAGAAATCCAGCGTGGCACCAAGCTTTTTAGTATTTTTGAAAAAATATTTAAACTTGGAGGTGGTTCGCTAGGGGTGGTCCGGGGGATGAAATAATATGAATTTATTCTGGATTGTTCTTTGGGCTATAAAGACACCCCACACAAAAATCCAGCGTGGCATTAAGCTTTTTAGTATTTTTAAAAAAATATTTAAACTTGGGGGTGGTTCGCTAGGGGTGTTCCGGGGGATGAAATCAAATGAATTTTTCCTGGGTTGTTCTAGGGGCTAAAAAGACTCCCCAGAAAATTATCCAGCGTGGCACTAAGCTTTTTAGTATTTTTAAAAAAATATTTAAACTTGGGGGTGGTTCGCTAGGGGTGTTCCGGGGGATGAAATCAAATGAATTTTTTCTGGGTTGTTCTAGGGGCTAGAAAGACACCCCACAACAAAATCCAGCGTGGAACTAAGCTTTTAAGGATTTTTAAAAAAATATTTAAACTTGGGGGTGGGTCGCTAGGGGTGTTCCGGGGGATGAAATCAAATGAATTGTTTCTGGGTTGTTCTTTGGGCTAAAAAGACACCCCACCAAAAAATCCAGCGTGGCACCAACTTTTAGTATTTTTGAAAAAATATTTAAACTTGGGGGTGGTTCGCTAGGGGTGTTCCGGGGGATGAAATCAAATGAATTTTTTCTGGATTGTTCTTTGGGCTATAAAGACACCCCACAAAAAAATCCAGCGTGGCACTAAGCTTTTTAGTATTTTTAAAAAAATATTTAAACTTGGGGGTGGTTCGCTAGGGGTGTTCCGGGGGATGAAATCAAATGAATTTTTTCTGGGTTGTTCTAGGGTCCAAAAAGACACCCCACGAAAAAATCCAGCGCGGCGCTAAGCCTTTGACTATTTTTAAAAAAATATTTAAACTAGGGGGTGGTCCGCTAGGGGTGTTCCGGGGAATGAAATCGAATGAATTTTTTCTGGGTTGTTCTTTGGGCTAAAAAGACACCCCACAAAAAAATCCAGCGTGGCACTAAGCTTTTTAGTATTTTAAAAAAAATATTTAAATTTGGGGGTGGTTCGCTAGGGGTGTTCCGGGGGATGAAATCAAATGAATTTTTTCTGGGTTGTTCTTTGGGCTTAAAAGACACCCCACAAAAAAATCCTGCGTGGCACCAAGCTTTTAAGTATTTTTGAAAAAGTATTTAAACTTGGAGGTGGTTCGCTAGGGGTGTTCCAGGGGATGAAATCAAATGAATTTATTCTGGATTGTTCTTTGGGCTATAAAGACATTCCACAAAAAAATCCAGCGTGGCATTAAGCTTTTTAGTATTTTTAAAAAAATATTTAAACTTGGGGGTGGTCCGCTAGGGGTGTTCCGGGGAATGAAATCGAATGAATTTTTTCTGGGTTGTTCTTTGGGCTAAAAAGACACCCCACAAAAAAATCCAGCGTCGCACTAAGCTTTTTAGTATTTTTAAAAAAATACTTAAACTTGGGGGTGGTTCGCTAGGGGTGTTCCTGGGGATGAAATCAAATGAATTTTTTCTGAGTTGTTCTAGGGGCTAAAAAGACACCCCACAAAAAAATCCAGCGTAGCACTAAGCTTTTTAGTATTTTTAAAAAAATATTTAATCTTGGGGGTGGTTTGCTAGGGGTGTTCCGGGGGATGAAATCAAATTAATTTTTTAGAGTTGTTCTAGGGGCTAAAAAGACACCCCACAAAAAAATCCAGCACGGCTCTAAGCTTTTTACTATTTTTAAAAAAATATTTAAACTTGGGGGTGGTCCGCTAGGGGTGATCCGGGGAATAAAATCGAATGAATTTTTTCTGGGTTGTTCTTTGGGCTAAAAAGACACCCCACAATAAAATCCAGCGTGGCATTAAGCTTTTTAGTATTTTTAAAAAAATATTTTAATTTGGGGATGGTTCGCTAGGGGTGTTCCGGGAGATGAAATCAAATGAATTTTTTCTGGGTTGTTCTAGGGGCTAAAAAGACTCCCCAGGAAATTATCCAGCGTGGCACTAAGCTTTTAAGGATTTTTAAAAAAATATTTAAACTTGGCGGTGGTTCGCTAGGGGTGTTCCGGGGGATGAAATAAAATGAATTTTTTCTGGGTTGTTCTCTGGGCTGGAAAGACACCCCACAAAAAAATCCAGCGTGGCATTAAGCTTTTTAGTATTTTAAAAAAAATATTTAAATTTGGGGGTGGTTCGCTAGGGGTGTTCCGGGGGATGAAATCAAATGAATTTTTTCTGGATTGTTCTTTGGGCTATAAAGACACCCCACAAAAAAATCCAGCGTGGCACTAAGCTTTTTAGTATTTTTAAAAAAATATTTAAACTTGGGGGTGGTTCGCTAGGGGTGTTCCGGGGGATGAAATCAAATAAATTTTTTCTGGGTTGTTCTAGGGTCCAAAAAGACACCCCACAAAAAAATCCAGCGTGGCGCTAAGCCTTTGACTATTTTTAAAAAAATATTTAAACTTGGGGGTGGTCCGCTAGGGGTGTTCTGGCGGATGAAATCGAATGAATTTTTTCTGGGTTGTTCTAGGGGCTAAAAAGACACCCCACAAAAAAATCCAGCGTGGCACTAAGCTTTTTAGTATTTTTAAAAAAATATTTAAACTTGGGGGTGGTTCGCTAGGGGTGTTCCGGGGGATGAAATCAAATGAATTTTTTCTGGGTTGTTCGAGGGGCCAAAAAGACACTCCACAAAAAAATCCAGCGTGGCACTAAGCTTCTTAGTATTTTTAAAAAAATATTTAAACTTGGGGGTGGTTCGCTAGGGGTGTTCCGGGGGATGAAATCAAATGAATTTTTTCTGGGTTGTTCTAGGTGCTAAAAAGACACCCCACAGAAAAATCCAGCGTGGCACTAAGCTTTATAGTATTTTTAAAAAAATATTTAAGCTTGGGGGTGGTTCGCTAGGGGTGTTCTGGGGATGAAATCAAATGAATTTTTTCTGAGTTGTTCTTTAGTCTAAAAAGACACCCCACAAAAAAATCCAGCGTGGCACCAAGCTTTTTAGTATTTTTAAAAAAATATTTAATCTTGGGGGTGGTTTGCTAGGGGTGTTCCGGGGGATGAAATCAAATTAATTTTTTAGAGTTGTTCTAGGGGCTAAAAAGACACCCCACAAAAAAATCCAGCACGGCTCTAAGCTTTTTACTATTTTTAAAAAAATATTTAAACTTGGGGGTGGTCCGCTAGGGGTGATCCGGGGAATAAAATCGAATGAATTTTTTCTGGGTTGTTCTTTGGGCTAAAAAGACACCCCACAATAAAATCCAGCGTGGCATTAAGCTTTTTAGTATTTTTAAAAAAATATTTTAATTTGGGGATGGTTCGCTAGGGGTGTTCCGGGAGATGAAATCAAATGAATTTTTTCTGGGTTGTTCTAGGGGCTAAAAAGACTCCCCAGGAAATTATCCAGCGTGGCACTAAGCTTTTAAGGATTTTTAAAAAAATATTTAAACTTGGCGGTGGTTCGCTAGGGGTGTTCCGGGGGATGAAATAAAATGAATTTTTTCTGGGTTGTTCTCTGGGCTGGAAAGACACCCCACAAAAAAATCCAGCGTGGCATTAAGCTTTTTAGTATTTTAAAAAAAATATTTAAATTTGGGGGTGGTTCGCTAGGGGTGTTCCGGGGGATGAAATCAAATGAATTTTTTCTGGATTGTTCTTTGGGCTATAAAGACACCCCACAAAAAAATCCAGCGTGGCACTAAGCTTTTTAGTATTTTTAAAAAAATATTTAAACTTGGGGGTGGTTCGCTAGGGGTGTTCCGGGGGATGAAATCAAATAAATTTTTTCTGGGTTGTTCTAGGGTCCAAAAAGACACCCCACAAAAAAATCCAGCGTGGCGCTAAGCCTTTGACTATTTTTAAAAAAATATTTAAACTTGGGGGTGGTCCGCTAGGGGTGTTCTGGCGGATGAAATCGAATGAATTTTTTCTGGGTTGTTCTAGGGGCTAAAAAGACACCCCACAAAAAAATCCAGCGTGGCACTAAGCTTTTTAGTATTTTTAAAAAAATATTTAAACTTGGGGGTGGTTCGCTAGGGGTGTTCCGGGGGATGAAATCAAATGAATTTTTTCTGGGTTGTTCGAGGGGCCAAAAAGACACTCCACAAAAAAATCCAGCGTGGCATTAAGCTTTTTAGTATTTTTAAAAAAATATTTAAACTTGGGGGTGGTTCGCTAGGGGTGTTCCGGGGGATGATATCAAACGAATTTTTTCCGGGTTGTTCTAGTTGCTAAAAAGACACCCTACAAGAAAATCCAGCGTGGCACTAAGCTTCTTAGTATTTTTAAAAAAATATTTAAACTTGGGGGTGGTTCGCTAGGGGTGTTCCGGGGGATGAAATCAAATGAATTTTCTCTGGGTTGTTCTAGGTGCTAAAAAGACACCCCACAGGAAAATCCAGCGTGGCACTAAGCTTTATAGTATTTTTAAAAAAATATTTAAACTTGGGGGTGGTTCTCTAGGGGTGTTCCGGGGGATGAAATAAAATGAATTTTTTCTGGGTTGTTCTTTGGGCTGGAAAGACACCCCACAAAAAATCCCAGCGTGGCACTAAGCTTTTTAGTATTTTTAAAAATATATTTAATCTTGGGGGTGGTTCGCTAGGGGTGTTCCGGGGGATGAAATCAAATGAATTTTTTCTGGGTTGTTTTAGGGTCCAATAAGACACCCCACAAAAAAATCCAGCGTGGCGCTAAGCCTTTGACTATTTTTAAAAAAATATTTAAACTTTGGGGTGGTCCGCTAGGGGTGTTCCGGGGGATGAAATCGAATAATTTTTTCTGGGTTGTTCTAGAGGCTAAAAAGACACCCCACAAAAAAATCCAGCGTGGCACTAAGCTTTTTAGTATTTTTAAAAAAATATTTAAACTTGGGGGTGGTTCGCTAGGGGTGTTCCGGGGCATGAAATCAAATGAATTTTTTCTGGGTTGTTCTTTAGTCTAAAAAGACACCCCACAAAAAAATCCAGCGTGGCACCAAGCTTTTTAGTATTTTTGAAAAAATATTTAAACTTGGGGGTGGTTCGCTAGGGGTGTTCCGGGGGATGAAATCAAATAAATTTTTTCTGGATTGTTCTTTGGGCTATAAAGACACCCCACAAAAAAATCCAGCGTGGCACTAAGCTTTTTAGTATTTTTAAAAAAATATTTAAACTTGGGGGTGGTTCGCTAGGGGTGTTCCGGGGGATGAAATCAAATGAATTTTTTCTGGGTTGTTCTAGGGGCTAAAAAGACACCCCACAAAAAAATCCAGCGTGGCACTAAGCTTTTTAGTATTTTTAAAAAAATATTTAAACTTGGGGGTGGTTCGCTAGGGGTGTTCCGGGGGATGAAATCAAATGAATTTTTTCTGGGTTGTTCGAGGGGCCAAAAAGACACTCTACAAAAAAATCCAGCGTGGCACTAAGCTTTTTAGTATTTTTAAAAAAATATTTAAACTTGGGGGTGGTTCGCTAGGGGTGTTCCGGGGGATGAAATCAAATGAATTTTTTCCGGGTTGTTCTAGTTGCTAAAAAGACACCCCACAAAAAAATCCAGCGTGGCACTAAGCTTCTTAGTATTTTTAAAAAAATATTTAAACTTGGGGGTGGTTCGCTAGGGGTGTTCCGGGGGATGAAATCAAATGAATTTTTTCTGGGTTGTTCTAGGTGCTAAAAAGACACCCCACAGAAAAATCCAGCGTGGCACTAAGCTTTATAGTATTTTTAAAAAAATATTTAAGCTTGGGGGTGGTTCGCTAGGGGTGTTCTGGGGATGAAATCAAATGAATTTTTTCTGAGTTGTTCTAGGGGCTAAATAGACTCCCCAGAAAATTATCCAGCGTGGCACTAAGCTTTTCAGTATTTTTAAAAAAATATTTAAACTTGGGGTCGGTTCGCTAGGGGTGTTCCGGGGGATGAAATCAAATGAATTTTTTTTGTGTTGTTTTAGGGGCTAAAAAGACACCCCACAAAAAAATCCAGCGTGGCACTAAGCTTTTTAGTATTTTTAAAAAAATATTTAAACTTGGGGGTGGTTCGCTAGGGGTGTTCCGGGGGATGAAATAAAATGAATTTTTTCTGGGTTGTTCTTTGGGCTAAAAAGACACCCCACAAAAAAATTCAGCGTGGCATTAAGCTTTTTAGTATTTTAAAAAAAATATTTAAACTTGGGGGTGGTTCGCTAGGGGTGTTCCGGGGGATGAAATCAAATGAATTTTTTCTGGATTGTTCTTTGGGCTGTTATGTCCGCCGCTTAAATTTAAATTAATTATCCGGGATTTCTCCCTTTGGTAGCGATAGGAAAATTTAGACGAGCGATTTGGAGGTTGCGGACAACATTAAAGAATACGAGGAAGAATTTATCTTCCTTTAATTTATTATTTATGGTGGATCTTTTCGAAAAGTAAGAACCCAAAACGTCTCTGAAGAGACTGGTGCTCTTGTGTTGAACCAGATATCTCGTGAAAGAATAAAATGTAAATCTTTCACCTACCTTCCGATGTTTCTTTCTTTTTAGTCACGGCAGGTTAGATCCCTCCAGAACTCTGCAGCTCACTCAGCTTCCTCCTGTAGGATTTGGTTGGATGGGCGCGGCTGGGGTAGTAGGATGTAAACTTATGTGCTACTCTCGAATGAAACTCGGAAGGCTGAACTTGTGATTTTTGATCTTTTATTTACTGATTTAGTTACAATTCACTTGTACACTGAATCTTCTCACAATTTTAAACAATTGATATTTTTAGATTATTTATCATTAACGAATATTTGTATAAGAATTTTATTTTATATTTAATGCGTCCTTTTTACACACCCGATAGTGGTTTTATGCGCAAAATTATTCAGCCCGAGATGGAATCACAAATTCACGTGATTTGTGTCACTATTTCGATCGGACCGGATGATTCTATTAATCTCAGAGGATTTTTAATAGATAGATAAGTCAATTATTACTTTTTCTACGCCTAAGCGGAATCCTGCAATAATTGACTGCAAAAAGATGTTAAGTTTAAAGTGCCTTATTGATTATTTCAACGCCGAAGCGGATACCTGCAATAAGGTTTAAATAGAAAATATTAAAGATCCTCTTATTGACTTTTCAACGCCTAAGGCGGAATCCTGCAATAAGAGTGCACAAAAATACAACGTTCGAATAATCGCGGACCGTAAGTTAGAAGAACAGACTGGCCAAGAAGATGCCAATTTTAGAATGCCTTATTGCTTATTCAACGCCGAAACGGATTCCAGCAATAAGGTTTAAATGGAAAATATTAAAGATCCTCTTATTGACCTTTCAACGCCTAGGGCGGAATCCTGCAATAAGAGTGCACGAAAGTTCGACGTTCGAATATTCGCGGACCGTAAGTTTTAAGAACAGACTGGCCCAGAGCTATGGGTGCTCAGGCTTTTTATAAACTTTGATGTGGTAATTGATGGGGAATTTTTAATTATTGTCATTGGTGGAAGGTGACGACAGTTTATTAATTGATCATTAAACTTATCGCAGTTATCCTCCCACTATTCTTTGACGCATAAAAAGGTGGAAAAAGCTGATGCTGCGTTTTCGCGCGCTTTTGAAAAGAAGAGCTCTGTAATAATTATTTTTTAAAATTACCAAAATAAAAAAAAATTACTTGGACATAACAGGGCTAAAAAGACACCCCACAAAAAAATCCAGCGTGGCACCAAGCTTTTTAGTATTTTTGAAAAAATATTTAAACTTGGGGATGGTTCACTAGGGGTGTTCCGGGGGATGAAATCAAATGAATTGTTTCTGAGTTGTTCTAGGGGCTAAAAAGACACCCCACAAAAAAATCCAGCGTGGCACTAAGCTTTTTAGTATTTTTAAAAAAATACTTAAACTTGGGGGTGGTTCGCTAGGGAAGTTCTGGGCGATGAAATCAAATTAATTTTTTAGAGTTGTTCTAGGGGCTAAAAAGACACCCCACAAAAAAATCCAGCGTGGCTCTAAGCTTTTTAGTATTTTTAAAAAAATAATTAAACTTGGGGGTGGTTCGCTAGGGGTGTTCCGGGGGATGAAATCAAATGAATTTTTTCTGGGTTGTTCTAGGGGCTAAAAAGACACCCCACAAAAAAATCCAGCGTGGCACTAAGCTTTTTAGTATTTTTAAAAAAATATTAAAACTAGGGGGTGGTTCGCTAGGGGTGTTCCGGGGGATGAAATCAAATGAATTTTTTCTGAG